>JAMFLL010000257.1:0-48657 GCA_027475725.1 Pythium rhizo-oryzae | reverse complement strand
TCGGCATCGGGTGCGCGCGCATCATGTTGACCGGCAGCGACGCGTGGCGCGTGAGCTGCACGGGCGGCGCCGCGAAGAACGCGGCCGCCGGCGACTGCGACTGCGCCTGGCTCTGCGGCGTGCCCTGCGTCGGCGCGGCCGAGGTCGTGGGCTGGGACGACGCGGTCGGGTGGAGCGACGGGCGCTGCGCGGCCGGGTGCGGCGGCGGCAGGAACGAGGTCGTGGCGCGCGCGAGCGTCGGGGGCTTGGCCGTGGCAGCGTTGCTGTTGTTGTTCCAGTGCTCGACCTCGCTGCCCATCATGCCGATGTCTTCGCCGAGCAGCACGTCGCCGAGCTCGCGGTAGTCGCTGTGCGTGGCCGAGGACGCGCCGTGCGGCGTGAACCGGGCCACGTCCACCTTGGCGGCCGCGGCAGTCGGCTGGGAGGACGCGGCGGGCGCCGCGGAGGGCTCAGCGGCGGCGGACTCGATCGACATCTTGGTCTCTATGTGTTCGGGGGAAATGGTCGCTGGCTGCTGGGGGGGGTTACGTGGGGAGATCCGGGATACGGGGAGGGGGGAAGGATAGACGCCGCCGGACGGGGTGAGGTGGGCGGGGGTCTAAAAAATTTATAGGGGCGACGCCCGACTGCGTCGAAGACAACAAAAGTAAAAGTGAGCCAGCCCCCGGCGAACCCGGGAGCGCGTCCGCAGTTTAGACGCTCGGCCCTCGCGTGGTCCGGAAGGGAAACCCGTGCCAGGAAGCCGGAGTGCTTGCCAGACCGCAGCGCGCGAGCCTGGTGTTTAGACCCGGCGGCAGCTGGCGGCACTGTGTACTGTACGATGGGCTTTTGTTCTCCCGGGCCGGCCCCGGACGGATTGCCCGTCGGCCCGTCTCTGCGCGATCGGATCCCAAACACACATCACGCGAGCGAAGAAAGCGGGTGCGAGAGAGAGAGTCGGGCGAGGGGCTGAGTCCTCGGAGCGCATGGCCGGGGCCGCCCGAAGTGGAACGGCAACTCACAGTGTCTTCATGACAGAACACGGTCCGACCGGACCAAGTGAACGCTCGGAGATGGGGAGCCACTTGGCACCGCTTGCACCTCTTTTTAAAACAAACTGTCCCCCTCATGTCCAGTTCTGCGGATCGGGCCAATCCGAGCCAGGACCAGGGGGACTTCGGCTGGTGGGTGCTCCCGACTGCGACTTGATTCTCCATCCCAGCGCGCCAGCTGGGGCACCTGGCTCCAACATCGCGTGGCTCGAATGAAAGCCCGCTGCCTTGCGTAACCGGACGCTGCTGAAACGCTCGGCGCCAGACCGTGGCCGACCCGATCCGCCCCATCGGCTGGGCCAAGGCGGCCCACGAGCGCGGCACGGCCGGCGTGCCCAGCTGGGCGCGAGTGTCACGGGGCCACGGCCCAGCGGCCGCGGCGGACTGAACCGGTCTGAACATGTTGGGAATTCCCTCGTTGGCGAGCACACGGCCATTCCAGTGGAGCCACCTTGATGGAGGAAGAGAAGACTTTGCTGCATTGTCCCGTATACTCAACCGCTAATTATTCGGCAGGCGATAATTTCGAAACATTCGGCCGCGACGATCACGCAACGGTTTCGCATTCCGCACCCACCAGCTGGCGGCGCGCTCAGCGACCAGGTCCGATTCGCCTGAGTTGGCTCAAGCAGGAAGTCAGTCCACACGGCGGTGTAGTCAGACCACAGGCGCCCAGAGTGTACAGAAACCCCCGAAACCCGAGCGCGACGTCATCGTGGGTGGGGTGGGGAGCTGTAACACAACATCAACACACAAACAGAAAACCGGCACCGACAAGAACCGCCGCGCTCACCGCCGGAGCCCCCTCGAAAACAGGCATTTTTCAGTGTGGCCAACCATCATTTGTATCTGCAAGCCACGCCCCTGAGGGTAATGACAGGAATCTTTTCTCCCGTGACTACACCGTCCATTGTTCCCGGTGCACTAGTTGACACCCGTGCGGCTTCCCGCTCGTGCCATGCGTCATGGCACGACGAGCGACCTCGGGGTGGCACGCGACGACGCCGTCTTCTCGACGTCAGTCATCTCGCGCAGTGAGTACACGCTCGCTCCTGCGAAAAATCGTGCATTTTGTCCATGGATGGCGACCAGCAACGTTGCGCGCGGAGTCTTTCGCCTGGGGTATCGTTCAGCGAATGGTCCGACGCGCGGCGTACTAACGCCATGGCACGTTGCCACTCATGCCTGTGACGCTCCCACTGTATCCAAACATCAGTGCTCGCCACGGCACTGATGGGGAGCGCCACGTGGACACTACTTGGCATTTGTATGCGAGGATGTCCCTTCCCGACGCTGAGGCGTGGCCCGCGGGCTCCTCCCTCGCACGCAACAGTCTGGGTCCACTTCGTCGCGCTGCACAAAAGCTCCAGCAGGAGGAAACAGAAACGAGCATGCGCGCAAGCACTGTTGACGGTCGTGCCTTCACGGCACTGCCTTGATGCCACTGCTGCGGCCTGCCATCATCGCAGCCATGGGCTGTCGTGGATACTTTCGACAGGCAGGGACAGCACGTGCACACCGAGCATGGCAGAGAGAGGTGAACAGACAACTCTGCGGCGCAAGCGGCGGCGTCTGCCTCGCGCTGGTGGCCAACGCGGGTGCGAGGGACATCTTTGATGAGGCCTCTCGTTCGCCGAGACCAATACTGTACACGTTCATGAGCATCCCGCCTGCATCAGTCGCGCTCCACTGTCAGCAGCATGCACGGGGATGAGTGTCTACCTCCAGCGCCAAGTGGGGATCTCCGACCAGGATCCGCCTGGTCCAGGCCCACCAGATTGGAGCCTGGCACGGAGAGAGAAACAGGCGGGCGATGACGCCGCCTGCCACATGGCACCTGGTTGCGTACGTGAGAAGCGCAAGTGTCACGCCGTGTGTGGCCCTGCGCGCCGGCATCAACGTTCGACCGCGCGTGGTTCGTTGATTTGCAAGGCGTGACTGACGGTGGCGCCCCCGAGAAAGCGGCGTTGAGGACAACCTTGGCTCGAGTGCTTGAACCGCCCGTTCGGGTGGCTGTTCTCTCCTCCTGTTCTCAGGGTCACGCTGACCCAACGTTGGGACACCGCGGTGGGTGGGGTGCTTGACCACCGCGTCCAGCCTGGCGGGCACACACCGCCCCAGCAAGCGGTTGCACGTGGCGCAGAGAGCACGCGCCATCCATTAGTGCGCGTGTGCCACGCTCGGCCCGTGCAGTTCCGCGAAGCTGCCGCGCGTGCGTCGCCAACCACCGCAACGCCGCGCGGATCGGGAGCGCTTTCCCGGTTTCTTTCCATGCGCCTACGGAAGGAACGCGCCGTTTTGTTCCACGGCGCCGCCCCGCCTTCCCTCATGGCTCCGGATCCTCGGCCCCATCCCCAGCCGAGCGACTTCAACGCCGCGCATCAGCTACTGTACAGTACCGCGGTGACCACGGTACAGTTCGGTGGCGGCCCATGTGGCGCCGCGCTTGTGTGGGCGGTGCGCGCTCTGCGATGGTTCCGACTCGAATCACTTCACGGCGCCAGTGGCACTGCCAGTGGCAAACGGGACTAAAGGTTGCCAGCGCTCAGCCCCATCGCTGTCAACTGACGGACGAACGGACCGGCCCGACTCTTCACACGAGGTATCCCTCTGGACGTTCTATGCACGTTGTCCAATCGTGCGTTCCATCTACGGCAAAGGTACTGATATAACGATTTGCGGTCAGCTCATCTTGAAGCACCCAACCTCAACGATCGCGCGAGCGGGATGGAGCTATTCTTGTGATTCGAGTCGACGCGCAGCCGAAGGGAGCCGAGCGCAAGCGGCTCGCAGAAAATATCGGCGGATCAACGATGCTGCACGGCCAAGCTCCCGGTCTTCAGGGGGGGGGGGGGGGGGGGGGGTCTCCCCATCCAAACCCCCACCCGACTGGGTCCCCTTTCGTACATGAACAATCACTCCGCGTCGATGGCGCCTCGGCGAGACCGCGAAGGCTCCGGCACCACTTCCAATGAACGAGCTCGGCTGTCTGAGCGTGGAGGCTGGATCGGGTTCTCACTGTTCCGCACGCTGCGTCGCTGTATCCGCCACCGAAGTCGCCCGAAGCCAATTGCTGCGGGATAAGAGCAAGAGGCTTGAGAGCTCTTGTCTCAGAATAGCATAAGAACCGGGCCAACTGGTCCAGACACGGGCGGAGCGGGGCCCGGCGATCCTCAGCATCGGCTCTGACTCGTACAAAAGCAGCTTCGACGCTGCCATTCTGCGTCTAGCAAGCTACTCCAACACCTCCGCTTCATCTCCCTCAAAGCATGAAGGCGCCATTGAACGAGCGCGGGCCCGTGCCCATTAGCGGCTACCTCTTCAAGATGAAGTCGGCCGAGCGGCGCATGCTCATGTCCCAGTGGAACAAGCGCTTCTTCGCGCTCGAGGGGCGCGAGCTCAAGTACTACACGAGCGAGAGCTCGGAGGCGCCGTCCAAGGTCATCGACCTGCTCTCGGTCGAGTCCATCCGCCGCTTCGAGAACGGCGACCACGGCGTGTACAGCTTCGTGCTCAAGACGCCTGAGCGGTCCTATTTCCTGCGCGCCGAATCCAAGGGGGACATGAAGCGCTGGGTACGTGGGCTCAAGGAACACCAAGACCTCTGGCGCGCACGTATCGACAAGAGCGGCGCGGGCCTGCGCCGGCCCAAGCACTACAGCGACATGCCCGCAAGCCCCGCGATCACGCCCCACGCGCGCAGCCTCTCGCGGCTGCAGTCCGCCGACGATGACTAGTCTACACCACGCAAACGAATGAGAGCAACAATACTTTATTTCACTGAGCGCGTCGCTATTTCGTGCGTCACTTCTTCTCAGCAGCTACCACATACCAAACCTTCAATTCAAATGATCCGAAGTCTCTCCCAAGCGAGAGGAAACACCGCACGAGGGCTTCTTGCAGTGCTCGTTGGTTCACTTACAAACCGGAGAACTTCTCCCATCCGGGAGCACTCTCGCATAGCGCTCGGATGAGCGCGTGTCGCTTTTCCG
The DNA here is from genome assembly GCA_027475725.1 of Pythium rhizo-oryzae. NCBI lineage: Eukaryota > Oomycota > Peronosporomycetes > Pythiales > Pythiaceae > Pythium > Pythium rhizo-oryzae. The sequence goes on along the minus strand of JAMFLL010000257.1, from coordinate 43,634 downwards.
CGTCTTGCAGCAGACGAGCAAGATCCGGAACCAGCCGCCCAACAAAGTCAGGCTCGAACGATGCGGTTAAATACTGGTAGAAGTCTCGTGCAGACATCTGCTCTGTGCCATACTTGCGAGCGTTCGACGTGAACACCTTCATCTTCTTCGCGTCACCATTGAAAGCATGTTGAACAGACTCCAGGATCGATTTGTGAAGCTGTTGGGCTGCCTCACCAATGACAGGCTCAATATCTTCGACCTGAATGATGGGTACAGGAATCTTTCTCCGCGATTTCTTGGAGGCCGACCGCTCCAAACCTGTCGAGTTCTTCTTCTTCTCTTCCTTGTCTTTGCGAATCTGATCAGCGAATTTGTCGAACGCAATGAGCAGGTTCTTACGCTTACTCGCATTGGTCAGCAACTTCGCACTGTCGGGGATGATCTTCAACGCCACCTTTGAGCTGACGATGGCCCGAACTTGGACACAGAATTCTTCCGCTGAGATCTCATCCACGCCGTAGCTTCTTGACACAGCCTTAAACCGGTCAACCAAAGCGCCAGCTGCGTCGCGATCATTCCCGTGACTCAGAGACCAGTTGGTTATCGTCGCGATAATTTGTGCGTACAAAGCGCGTGCATCATCGGTGGTCGTGCCTTGCTCCGCATCTCGCTTGGCTTGCTCCTCCGCTTCTCGCTTCGCGCGCTCTTCTTCCTCAAGACGCTGACGCTCGGCTTCTTCTTCAGCCAAACGAGCAGCCTCCTCGGCCTCTGCAGCCGCACGAGACGCTGCTGATGCTTCCTCCCTCGCTTGCTTTGCAGCCTCGTAAATCGACTGATACTCTTTCGTCTGGTTTTGACGATACGCCTTCTTGAACTCGTTCACAAATTCCTCGAGAATGGCGAAAAACTCCGTTGGTCCAACCTTCCGGGGATCTTCACCAAATGAAGTCAGCAACTCTTGGTACGAGGACTCGAGTGCGGCATAGTCGCGACCCAGCTCTTCCAGGACCTCAACGGCGTCTTTCGCGAATGGCGCCATTTGTTCGTAGAACTTGTCTTCTGGGATTTTGTCGCTCTTTGAAGCGCGCACTTGCGCCTGCAACATGACCAGCTCCGAATTGTACGATGACAGATCTGCGCGCAGCTGGTCAAGAGACAAACGTTTGGCTTCGCCAATGTGGGGAAGTTCGCCCGCAAACGCAATCACGTCCGGCGCCTTCTCTTCCAATTGGTGCAGCAAGAAGTTCATCAGCGTCACTCGTGGGTCGACAGACTTGAGCGCGTGCAGCTTCGTGAGCGTGTCAAGCTTGAAGCCATACGCTCCACCGCGTGGCGTGCTTCCGTTCAGGTAATTACCGACGGCGAGGATGTTCTCGAGTACGCGTCGGAACTTTTCACTGTCTGTGACCTGATCGGTAGCAGCTTGTAACGTGTCGAGTTGGGCTTGTGTCTCCAGAATTCGCGTCTCAAACTGCAGCTTGTAACGAATACACTTGATTCGCTGTGTGTATCGCGGGATTGTCAATAACTCGAGGAAAAATTTCTCCACGTTTCCGAGCAGCTTCTCATCGCCGTCGTAGTTCTTCAGCAGGTCTTGCTCCTCGGACGTTGGTGAAATAGAGATGAGCACGTTCAGCAGTTCAGAGGTGAGCTTCGATCCATCGAGAGCATAGATAGCGTCTTTAATCTCTGCGGCTGACATGCGAAAGCGAGCGATAGCAATCGACACGTTTTGCTGGCGTTTCGGATCAAGCAGCAGCACGAGCTGTGGAGTCGTATCTTTTGTATCCTTCTTCTTCGCGTCGTCTTTCTTCTTATCTGCTTCGTTCGTGGGATTTTTGCGGAACATCCACTCCATCTCATCGACATCAAGCGCTGCGTTTGCGTCGCTGAGCTTCATCCAGATGGTGCTCTTCACAACGTTGACAGGAACACGCGTCCAGAAGAATGGGCGTAACTCGACGCTGGGCTTAATAGCCTCTTTCTTCGGTAGCGCGGGTTCTTCCGGTTTCTTCGAGCCACCACGCTGCAGCTTCGAAGCCAAGCTGGCCTGAAGCGCAGACGGATCCACCTTCACTGCTTCAGTCGGCGGTGGAAGACCGGCCAACATCCCACCTCCGGACTTTGGAGGAGGACCGCCCTTCTGGTTAGGGGAAGGTGCGTCTGGAGTATCCAAGAGATCGGGGTTCAAACCAGCGGCACTCATCTTGAGCTTGATCTGTTCTGCTGGCATACCCATTTTCGCCAACTTGAAAAACTTCTCATAGTCAGGATCTTCTTTCACGGTCATCGCACCAGGTGCGCCGCCTCCTCCACCAGTGCCTGGCATGATGGCGTCAGGAGTGTCAAGAAGTGCAGGGTCCAACCCTTCTGCGCTCATCTTCAACTTGATTTGCTCTCCAGGCATTCCCATCTTCAGAAGCTTGAAGAACTTTGCGTACTTCTCATCATCCTTCACCATCGTACCGCCACTTCCGTTGGCCACACCATCTGCAGCTCCTTGGGGAGGCGCGCTTCCACCGATGATCGCATCAGGGTCGTCCAGCACATTCGGGTCGACGCCCGCTTGCTGCATCTTCATCTTCACTTGCTCGGCCGGGAGGCCCATGGCCATCAGCTTGAAAAACTTGGCATAATCGGGGTGCTCTTTGGCCTTGCAGCCACCCCCAGCAGGACCAGACGAACCGGAGCCGCCTGGAGTACTGTTGTCGCTTGGTTCCTTGATCTTGGGGGCAGCAATTGGCGCTACGGAGGGGGGCGTCGAAGCTGAGGGTTGAGACTGGGAGGCTGTTGCGAGCGCCTGTTCGTATTGAGCCACGATTTCTTCTCTCTTCTTCTCAGACTCGACCACCTTGGTCTTCATCTTCTCGAGCCGGCGGCGTAACTTCTCATTTTCAGCTTGTAGCTGCGCAAGCAGCTCTTCTGCGGCTGCTGTTGGCGGAACTCCATCTTCTGACTGCGGAGATGGCTCCTCATCTTTCACATCCGATGAAGTGGTGACTTCATCGTCCAAGCTGTCCATGGGTTCTGTTGCTCCGTCACTCTGCTCTTCAATCATCTGTCAAATCGCATTGTTAATATATACAAGCATCAGCGATCCGGTTTCGAATACACCAAAACGCAATAGCGCAACATACCTTCAGATTGTTGCCTCCGGACGCCCTCGAGTTGCTCCGGGAGCTTCGACTTGCAGTCGTTGGATCACTCGAGCGCGAGTCGGTCACCTGCGGCCCTGGCGATATGAGCTGGGCACGTACCGCCGTGCCACACTCGATACAGAACTTGACGCGCGGCGGCAGCTCATACCCACACTCGATACACATCCTCGCGGCGCTCGCCATCTACGTTTACACACAAAAGCAACACCGTCAGTGCGCCAGCCTTCAATCACCAATCCGTAGGCACATCGAACATCACGTACACTATCAAGCGTCTGCTGCGGCGGGGCAAACGAAAAGCTCGTGCGCTTGGTGAGCGTCCCTCGGCCGCCGCCGCCGCCGCCCCCGACGACTTCAATGTCCTCGTCGTCGTCGATACACGGGCGACAGTACCACTGCGGCTTCGTGGGCTGGTCCGAGTGCGCGTGGTTCACGGCCTTGCGGCCGCAGTCCTTGCACACGGCGATGTGGCACGAGCGGCAGTGGTGGCGGCGGCGCAGGATGCTGAACTTCTTGTGGCACATGCCGCACGACGGCTCGCGCGCGAACGCGTCGCCCGAGAGTGACATGGACATGCTCTGCCGCGTGAGCAGGTTCGTGGGGCGCTGCGGCGCGCCGGGGCTGCCCGTCGTGCGCGGCGGCGGCGTGTCCGAGCCGACGGGGGAGATTCCCCCGCCGCCGTCGCTGCGTCGTCCGCCGGCGTCGTCACTCGCCATCGCAGAGGAGGGAGGAGGAGGGGAGGGGGGAGAGAAGGAGGTGGAGGTGGTGGAGGAGGAGGAGGTGTGTCGTGTAGGAAGATCCGCTAGCGCCCGTCGGTCGGGCTGTCGGCGCGTGGAGCGCGGGCGTCGCGTTGGTTTCCCCTTCCTTCCGCTTTCCTTCCGCGCGTTCTGGGTGTGTTCCTGCGAGCATCGGCAAAGCTTCCACGAGCACGATCCAGAGAAGGAGGGTTTTTGACGCATCGTCTTGACCAGGTAATCATTTATTGCATAAAATAGGTTATAGAGGGTACTCATTAACTGGAAATGTTAGTTGAGGGTGACTTGTAGAGCATGGATGGATGCGATTTGGCAGGTAGATGTCAGTGTCCAACACAGCAGCTGAACGCTCCCGCGGAGCATAGCAGAGCCGCGTTTTGACGTGGTTACGGTAACCCTGCTCTGAGATGTGGTGGCCGAAAGCACTCTGCGACATGAGAGCGAGCTGACCTCACAGCTTGGGGCGAAGCCGTCAACATTGCGACACCAGTGCTCCCTCACCTCGAAGACTCCATTCCTCGCCGACTTTGCGACCCCCTGTAATTGGTAGGGCACAACATCGTACCGGTATTGTGCACATTGGAGAGTATGCAGACTCGAGCTCGGAACGTGTCGTAGGCAGAGGTGAGTTACGGTGTGTATGCGAGGAAGGCGGCTCCTACGTCCCGCTGCATCGGTGATGGCTCAGAGGGGCTACTTGGTGGGTAATAGGAGGGGATATCCGCGTGTGACTGTCGCACTTTGCAAGCTGCTGGCAGAGGCCAGCCCCGCCAACTTCAACGTCTCGGAGCACCGCACGCTCTTTCTGCGGGAATATCGCACGGGATCAGCGCTTCATTGGAGCGCTGGCCATGGCCAGGGCTCCTTGGTTTGTCCTTTCATGAACACATTCAGGAAACCAAGGATGTGTCCGAGGGGAACTTCGCATTTTCTCGACGGCGATTCCTCAGGGAGCATTCGAAGCCTTGAAACGCTCAACTGACTCGTGCTCCTTCCATTCGTTTCCTAAAAATTGGGAATCAGATCGGTCATCATCCCCCTCGACAGTGACGTCTAGGCACTAAAACAATCATTCTCCGTAAAGAAACGATAGAAATGGGCCACCGGCGCATTTCTCTCGCATTCGGGGTTGACGAGCGACCGTCGTCCACGGGACCACATTGCTCGATCCCGATCGTCGATCCTCTCGCTCTCCGTCCCCGCCACCATGCTCCACCGCCTCATCGAGAAGGCGCCGGGCAGCCAGCAGACCAAGGTGTTCATCGGCACGCTCCTGTGCCTGGGCTTCTGTGCGATCCCTGTCACGCGCAGTACGTCGGTTCTTGCTGCTCGTACGATCGCGTGGCCCATGTTCTCACGACGACGTTTTGCGATTTGCCCACAGAGACCAAGGCCGGCCACGATCTCTTCTCGTCCGAGAAGCCGCAGGATGTGTACGACGGCGAAGTGCAGCGCCGCCGCGAGCAGCTCGAGCTCCAGCAGAAGAAGGAATAGATGGCCCGAAATGCGAATAAGCTGAGACCGTGCTGTTGTGCGAGTCCCAGTGTTGTTCACGCCACGCGCTTGCGGTTCTCTTCTCTTTGCCTACGCGCTACAACTACCTGTCTTTGAATCCGTCCCACCTGGCCGTATTCATCCAGCAAGCAAGAGTGAGGAGCCTCGTGAGCGTTTAGTTGTTCGGTTTGAGTGGCTTTTTCCTGAGGCGTACGAAATTAGGTGATCACGACCATCGACCATCGACAAGCAAGTCGCAAGCGGCTAGACTTAGCTTCCCATTTGCCGTACTCGATGTGACATGGCCGACTTTGGGTAACCGGAAAGACCGTCGTGAGCGCTTGATTCTCCGGTCCGCGAGGCGTGTTGGGGGAATTGATGGATACGTCGACAAACGCTGGGATATGCGAGGGCACTTGACGGCACGAACACCTTAAGGGGATGAGCGTGCTACCGTGGTGTGCTACTATGGGTGTGTTGATCGGTCCAGTCAAGTTCGATAGGATGCCCGGTAGCGAAAGAGTCGACATGTAACTGTCTGTTCACCTCAAGTAATTTTCGAGTTGAAGCCACGAGGATGCAGTTCGGCAACCAATCTCGAGGAGTTCTGGAATACATTCCGTGGTAATTGATCTGCGGCGCGAAGTCGCACGACCTTGCTCTTCACGTCGCACGTCAGTCATTGATTCCGAAGTCGCGGAAGATCATGCCCAATAACACTGGGGCGTTCGATTGACTCCTTGCCGCCCCCTTTTATTCGAACGTCACCAGCGATAGTACGTGGAGATACTCCAGCCCCAGTTGATCTTGACATCTGTGTTGCCGTGAGCATCATTCGTCGAAATGCATAGCACTCGGCTCTAATAATATTCTACAAACATATAAAACAGTCAGCAATCGGATACTCGCCACACAAACTGGCACATTCTCCAACATCAAAACCACGAACTAACCTGGTGAAATACGCTTTGCTAGTGTCCGTATCGGTGACAATTGGGGTAGATCATTGTTTCTCGAAGGTACAAGGCCATCCTCCATGAGTGGCCCGCAGCAACGCGGTGGAGACCAACGATTCCCCACGGTTCTGATCAGATCGTAGAATATTGCCAACAAACGAGCTGCCATTCTTCAGGCTGAGTGCCGCGCGTGCATGAGCTACAGACTGAATCCAAGATGCTTGCAGTTCCTCAGATCTTTGGGCTCGATTGCTTCCAGTGAACCTTGCACCTCACTATCGAGCACCTCACTATCGAGCTGAGTGCGCTTCGACTTGACCGTGGCAGACACTCCAGCTCTTGGGTTGGGAGGCACGGTCAGGTGTCAGGAAATGGGAGCAACGCGAGCACCGAGGGGAATAAACACTTGGTCAGCCTAATCGCATCACAAAATGAAATGGACGAGTGCATTGCACGAGCATGGCAAGAGCGGCAGCGAAGTCGGGTGGAGTTGAGCCAACGGTACACGCGCGAGCGAGCACATGCCATTGCCCCAAACAGCCGAACTCACGTTCAGTTACGTCTTCGTCACGCTCTGTTCTGGTCTGGACCAAGGTCATTAGCCCATTTGAGAATATGACGACACTTGCACCTTGTACAGCTTCGGTCCTTTCTTCAGCAGGTAGCACTCGTTGTTTAATATATCGACGAAATCTCGAAAGTCGTCAACTTGAAGCGCCATACTGTTCGCCACCTCCAGCAAATCGTCGAATGAGAAGATTGCAGTGTTTCGCCGCTCCGCCGCCTTCATCAGCCTTGCCACGTAAGCCTTCACTTTCTTCGACAAACTCATGCCACCGCTGCGACCGAAGTCCAGGTTCCCGTCATCCGTAATCAGCGTGTCCAGAAGACACTCTTGCATGATATCCACAACATCTTGAGCATGCTCGACAGTGACGATCTCTGCAAACTCAGCTTTTGCACGTGCCTGAGCAAGCCGGATCAACGACTCCAACTGCCGAGTCGTGATTGGAATCGTGTCACTTGGATTCAGGTGACTGTCACCGGCGTTTCGCATCTCCAAGTACTTACGTTGGAGCAATGCAGCTGCCTCACTGGAGAGACGAGGGTGCACGTACCGCTTGGCGTACGAGATATACTTCCGCATAAAGTAAATGGGGATCGGGTTCGTCGTGTACTCGTAGGCGCACTGCATCAGTCGGTGCGAAAGCATGCGATGTGGAGGTTCCTCTTGGTCGTCTTCACCATACCCAGCATCATATCCACCACTGGCGCCGCCACTCCAGCCTCCCGCCTGGTGCACACGCTGGCGCTTCTGCGGAGGTTGCTTGCGCTGACGCCTATCGCGGCTGTGGACGTTCATGACGTGCTCAGACAGGAGACGATCGCGCTCTTCATCCGGCCGATCGAGAAGAATGAACACGAGGTCGAAGCGGGAGAGTAGCGCTGCCTTCATCTTGAGATTCTCGCCAACTGACCGACTGCGATTGTAGTGACCGCCACTTGGATTCGACGCGGCAATCACAGAAGTACGTGCGTTCAAGTTGCACACAATGCCAGCTTTCGCGATACTGATGCTCTGCTGTTCCATGGCTTCGAGAAGTGCCTGATAGTCGATCCCCATCTTGTCGAATTCATCGATGCAGCACACGCCTTGATCCGCCAGCACCAAAGCACCCGCCTCCAACCCGAAGTCTCCCGAGGAATCCTTCACCATGGTCACCGTGAGACCAGTCGTCGTTGTCGTGTTGCCGCCGACATACACAGCTCGTGGAGCCACTGTAGCGACCGCCCGCAGCATTTGCGACTTGCCCAAACCTGGATCCCCGACCACCAACACGTGAGAATCGGCACGTGTGAAACAAGCTGCGTCTTTCTCGTCCGGGTTGCGAGTGCCACCAAAGAGTGCCAAAACTAACCCTGCCTTGACAATCTCATTGCGGTAGATGCCGGGACAAAGTGAATGCACTAGTCGATCGAAGACGTTGCCCTGGCTGACGATGTCGCTGATTTGCTCCAGATCCTCTCTGGAAAAGTCCACGTCAGCTTGTTCTTTACTTTTCTCACTTTGAGAAGTCTGTGGAATGACATAAAATATGTTGGAAACTGATGAGATGCGTGCTCGGCTGCATTCCAACCCACCTTAGCAGAGTTTTCGACGCCGTTCGCACTCATATAAAGAATATACAAGCTGTTTGCCTGAGCTCGCTTGCCGTAACGCCCACCATGGATCTCCGAATTGATGCTTTTGACTGTGCCCGATATCGTGACAACGTTGCCGGGAATGCACGAGTCCACGAGATCTTCGTACAGCTCAACTTCAATCTGGTCATGCCCAAGTGTTACTCAATTCCACAGCTCAGGCGCACGATCAGACTCATCACGACACGTACCATACGTGGGATGCGGCCAGGACCAGCATCGTTGCTCTCCATCTCTTGAACCCTAGAAACCGCGGCACTGTCAGACGTCTCATCTCGTGCGAGTGTCATCGAATCCACTTACTTAATCTTCTGGTAATCCACCGTGTCCACGGTCGATCGGTTCGGGACGACAGTTTTGCTGCGGCATGGAGAGTGCTCGCACTTGAGCGGCGCGCTGTAGTTGCCGTCAGGAAAAGCCCGCGACGTCACTTCGTTGCAGCTCGCGCAGACAAAGTCACAGCGTCGCACGAGTGGCTTGATGGCGCTCACCCGCACCACCGTGCCGGTGATGCTCACAAACTGGTTCACCACGTCGGCCTTGAGCGCTGCGATAGGCAGCACGGGCGTCACGCCGTGGAGACGCACGTTGATCTTCGTGTGGTCCACGCGCAGGTTGCGCTGGCGCGCGGGCGAGTCCTCCAGCTCGAGGCGCAGCTCGTGGCGCAGCATGCAGAGCGCGATGCCGAGGCAGCTGATCGCGTCGTCCACGTTCTCGTGGAAAGCCGACTCGAACTCGGGGAAGCTCGTGGTCGCGCGCATAAGCTCGCCATAGTGGATCCACACGACCGTCAGGTCGGGTAGTGTGAGGTCATACTACGCACACGTACAGAGCGCACCAAGGTTCCTTGTCAGATCACAGCCGTAACAGCCCAGTCCAGGACCTGGGGCGATCCAACCACGAACGCACCTGCTGGATGAGCGGCTGCCACTGTCCGGCGTCGCGGAAGCACTCGCGGAAAGCGTTGGCGGCCTGGAAGCGGCCCTCGGTGTCGTCCACGAGCGAGTAGTATTTGTGGTCGCGGATGTCGTCGGGCCGCTTGACGCCGATGTGGTGGTCCGACGGGAAGTACTGGTTCCACACGGCGCTGGCCACCTTGAGAAGGCTCGTCGTCGCGTCGTCGCGCGGCGCGAGCGATGTATTGCGACGGCCGCGCTTGGCGCCAGACGCGGCAGACGAAGAGGAGGCAGCGGAGGAGGCAGACGCCGCCGGCGGCGAGCGGCGCGGCAGCGGCATGTTCGTAGTTGCCCCTTCAGCTTCTCGAATATGGCGCCAACACAAGGGAAACCTTGTCCCTTGTACAGATGGGCTGTCCCGAATCGAACGATATTCTGTGAAATACGATACTGTAACCATGTTGGTTGTTCTATGAGGTCTGATGAATGTGGTGGCCAAACGAATGTACGTGCTCGTCTACGAGGTCTTGGAGCGAGGCGTGCAGGACGTGCAGGCGCTCCCCGCACTTGTGGAGCGACTCAACCAAGTAGCGGTGGTTGGGAGTCCGCGGTGAGCCGAGCCAGTCCAGGAACGCGTCCGTTCCGGGCGAGGCGGCGATCGCTGAGAGGATGGACCGCTGACGCCACCACGGGTGGGAAGACGCGAAGACCTGGACGTACGCGTCTCGCAGCACTTGCGGGAGATCGCTCTCGGACGAAATTGACGACAGTACAATTGCGGAGAGCCGAATCACGGGGAGGATCTTGGCTAGTGACGTCGGGAAGGAGGTCGACGGATCTGTATCGTCCACGGCGTGGGTCAGGCGTGAGCTGAGACGCTCGCAGACCATTTCTTCGCGGTTCTTGCTGTCAATTGCGTCGTGACCGAAGCTACCCATCGCTCGGTTCATTCGCAACCACGCGAAGCCGATTCCATCCCCACCTCGATCACTCAGGTACGCTAGTATGGCCTTCAGCTGGGAGCACACGTCTTCCAGAGTGTGAAGCGATAAGTCATCGCCAGCGCGGATGGCAGCCAGGAGAGAGTCGCTCAGTGTGTCGAGATTAAGGAACGAGTTCAAATCGCTGTCAAGTAGGCTTCGCTCGGGATCGGTCAGCTTCATCGATATTCCGCGTGTGAACGTCTGGATGCGTGAGGTCGAAGGCTGGATTGAATCGCCACCTTCCCACAATTGATGTACTTGCTTGTTCCAGGTAGAGGAGAACCGTCGACGGCAGATCGCGAGCAACCATGAGACGACAAGTGCCAGTGTAACAGATATCGCGCCCAAACCAGCCGTCACCGCCACGATCGAAAAAGTCAAACGTTCGGCCTCGATATCACGTGACCACACGGTCGACACGAGGATCTGAGCGAAGCCGATTGCAAGGCACGAGTGCAGAATCCTTCGAGCAGCGGACCACGAGTTGAACCTCGATACACTGGCATGCACCGTCTTCCTAATGACGACACTACGTTGTGCTTCCGACGTGGCGGCATCTTCGGGACTCACGGCCTTTCCTGCAAAGTCCTCGAACTCTTGTACCGCCCAAGGCACACCATCAAGCGCAATTTCTTCGGACAGCATCCGTCGGACATCTTGGCGATAAGACGCATGCTTTGAAACTGGATTTCCGAGCAAACTTACGGATCGAAGATACCGGGGACGGGATAGTTCTCGCACGTCGTCGAGTGACAGTATCAGGTTGTAACTGATGTCGACGGCTTCAAGACTGGCACAGCCTTGCAACGACTGAATCGATGATATGTGGTTGTGCGAGAGATTCAGCACACGGAGTTGGTCAAAAACGCCTTCTGGAATGTCGAGAGAATAGATGTGGTTGTGGGAGAGGTCCAGGACCGACAACCATGCGCATCGAGAGAGTGCGCCGAAGACATTGAGACCGACATGGCGGAGCATAACTGTCTCCAGGTTGGGGGCCAGCGCGGCTTCGTGCACTTGAACTGGCGCCAGTTGCGTGTTGTCCACTCGAATCGATCGCAGATTTCGCCACACCTTGACCGGAGGGTCGTTTTCAGGTGCGAGGAGAGACGATAGGGACTGTACTGTGCCGCTGGAGTAGTGAAGCTCCTGTCACAACCAGTCAGGTGTTGTCAGACACTGAATAATCATCATACTTATGGGTATACCGCTCACCGAGAGAGTCTCTGCGACACTTGGCAAACCACATAGTAGGGTGGGGTCAATCCCGTCAAGATGAAGGCAAGTCAGCTTGGGGAACATGAGGAGGTCGCAGTCCGAAGGCGTGGGCAGATTAGCTTCAGACGAAAGCAACTCGAGACGGAGAGTATGAATCTCGAGCAGCCGACCCGCGAGCTGGAGGAGACTCTCTGGACTTGCTGCACCGAGGTTTGCCGCGCTCTCGGGGTTTTCCTCGAGCTGTTGCGCGAACGCCGCGTTGAGTCTCCACTGCGTGATCATCCCCGTGTACTCACTCTTGGCGGGCGTGAGCATCGCATAGAGGAGCTTTTGGAGGTAACAAAGGCACGGCGCGTTAACAACGAGCTCACGACTGGTGTTTGCCTCTCGTTGGTCGACCAGGAGCTGCCTCACGGACGCACCGCGCGGGCGCGTGATCGTCTGCGGCAACGCAATCTCTTCATCGACGTTGTAGCCATTCAGAACCCGCCGGAGGTGCTCGAGGAACGGCTTCCCAGGAACGCGCGTCGGATCTCTCTCGACCGCCATGGACTCGGCCGACGTCAGCGTGCGCTGCTTCCGACCCATGGCGCCAAGTAGAAGCGCTCGTCGTATTGATCCCTCTTCCGCGTCCTGTCCCCAATAATCGTGGTACCCGTCAACTTCCTCGAATCAGGTCAGGGTCGGAAGTCGGATGGATTTGCGAGAGTGATGGTGGTACGACGGCCCAGTGTCCCTCGTATGAGTTGTGAAACGAGGGATTCGGTCCCGAAAGTTCCTCGGCGTGGACATGGAGTGATGGTCACGCTTGAAGCGGAAACGGCGGCGGTTGCCATGAACGGAAACCACCGCCCTCTCCCCACTTGTCAACCTCTGTCCGTGTGGACCCATCGAGTATGTGCCGCGCGGCCGCGACGACGGCGGTAATGGCGTCCGGTGGATGCAGCACCGTCGCCAACCACGCGGACGCGCTGCCGCAAGAGACCACGCTCCACCTGCTCGAGTTCCTCGATGCCGTCTCGCTCTCCAAGTGCGCGGAGACGTACTCGGCCTGGCGCAAGCTCGCGTCCACGGACCTGCTTTGGCACCGGCGCTGCCAGTCCGAGTTCGGCATCGACGGTGGCAAAGCCGACTACGCGAGTCGCTGGCAGCAAGAGAAGCAGCGCGCGCTCGCGAACCTCACACTCTACGTCGACTTCCTCGACGAGATCTACTTTTCGCTCGCGGGCTTCTTTGCGCTCGTCTCGATCTGCGTGGCCTTCCCCGCGCTGGTCGTGCTCAAGATCGATGGGTGGCTCGCCGTCAGCTGGATGCAGGTATTTGGCTGCATCTACAGCCTCGGATTTGTCGCGGTAATGTTTCTGCTCGTGCGCACCACGCTCTTCGCGACCGTGTTCTCCTCCACGTCGACTCTCAAGAACTGTATGACGTACTGTGGTGTCGCTCTAGTTGCAAGGCGCACTATTGTGAATCAAGATGTCGCCCGCAAGATGGCTGCACTCACATTGGCGAGTTGCATCCTCGCGGCCATCCCGTTCATGATCCATCTCTTCGTGGATGGCTATCTTGCGACTGCCCGTCTCGCGGCACTGTCTTTGTGGGCAAGTACGGCGGTGGTAGCCTACCAGATGAGACGTGCCAGCAAGAGCAAGCGGAGCGCGACTTTCGAGACGACCAGCAAGTGTGCGCTAGTGGTGAGCTCACTCCTACTCGCGAAGGCGACCTTTGCGTCCAACCTTCCGTGGTGCGCGGCCGCATGCCCGTTCATGGTGCCACCAGTGGTTGCTTGGATGCCCACAGCTCTCCAGCATGTGGCACTCAAGCGCATGTACGGCCGCTTCGGCACTACCTGCTCAACGTCACGACGTCCATCATCCACGGACGCAAGTAACTACGCCGCGTTCTACTATCAGCATTGCCCCCCGCTTATCTCGCTCGCAATGGCGGCGCTCAAGCTGGACGGCGCGCTGAGCGGCCTCCCGTGGGCGCTGGTGATGGTGGACTACGCCGCCTGGGCTGTGCACGGGCCGCTGGCGCTCCACGCGCGGCAGCTCGTGCAGGTCATGTTCCGCGAGATGCCCATTCCCGCCAAGCTGCGCAAGCTTTGAACTGCCGGCCGCACCGTAGGCAGCCCGAATAGAGATCCGTATCCCCTATGTTGGCTGCTGTTGGATTCCGCCAATCACCATGGCGTGTTTTGAATTCCGAGACACATGTCCCACACACGCGGGACGCACGCGCGCCAAGCCAAAATTGGCGGGAGTGGGATCCTCCTCTGATTGGCTGAAATAACCTCGCGCGCCAGTTGGAAATTCAAACCAAATGCGCGCGGCGCGCAATTCCCAACAAAGCGAGGGGGCGAAAATCGCGCCCCACACAAAACACACCGCGAATCGCGCGCCCAGAGGAAAACCCGACCGAACGACCAACAGGGATCGCTGTGTCTGTGCTGGCCGCCGCGGTGTCCCCTCCGCTCCTCCTCCCCCTCTCCCACCTTCCTCCGCAAGGTGGACACGCTTTCGCTGTACATAGTCCCACGGCGTTCGGGTACGTGAGCTGGGAGAGACTGACTACGCAGTGGTCTCGGTTGATGCACGACGACTCACGGACGGTTACTGTCGTTTTGGTCTTTAGATTCGATCGCATCATGTCGACTTCTTCGACGTCGGGCGCGTCCGCCCAAACGGCGCCGTGGGCGGACCACGGACCGCCGCCGGCGCATCACCACCACACGCACGCGAGCCCGCTGCGCCGCATGAGACCGCCGACCCACGCGCCGACCACGCCCGCCACGGCGACGATTGTTCGTGCTGTTGACAGCTTAACTGCTTAGGATGGACGGAAAACTGACTTTTGTTGCGAATGGACAGCACCACCTGCGCGAGGAGCGCGCGCTCCACCAGCCGAGCCCGAACCGCACGGAGGCTGCCGCGGCGATGATGCATCTCTTCTCGTCGTCGGCCGGCGGGTCCACGAAGGGCGATGCCAGCGGCAGCAGCTTGCTGCACATGCGCCTGCCCGTGCACCCGCCGCTGCCGGGCGTCAAGGTCAAGCGCAAGTATGTGCGCAAGGCGCCGCGTAAGCCCAGCTCGGCGGCCAAGAAACTCGCCAAGATCACGGAAGATGCGAAAGAAGAAGGCGAGATCGACCACGATAACGTGAAGATGCGAGATGTGTCCATGGAAAAAGCCGCGGGAGATGGCGATGAAGACATGGGCGAGCCTGGCAGCCCGAATGAGAACGAGGGGGACAGCAACTTTGCGCCCTTCCGCGAGTACAACCGCAAGGAGAAATCGCTTGGTCTCCTGTGTGAAAAGTACGTTGCGGTGGCGAACGATCTACGACATGCAGTGCGGACTCTAACCCCTTTGTTGACATGTACCAGCTTCCTGCGACTCTATCGATCAGATCAAGTGACTGAAATCTGCCTCGATAGGGCAGCCACGCAACTCGGTGAGTCCCAACAGTTCTGCTCTTCCGAACAATGTGGTGAAGATCAAGTCTGAACTTCGTTTCTTTCCCAACGTAGGCGTGGAGCGAAGGCGAATCTACGACATCGTCAACATCCTTGAGAGCATTCACCTTGTGAGCCGGAAGAGCAAGAACCTATACAACTGGCACGGGCTTGGAGCACTCCCCGTGTCTACAAGTGCTATGAAGGTGAGCTATTCCCACTCGTGGATAGAATGACGAGGCAATCTACTCAAGGCCGCTGTACCCTACTCAGAAAAAGTACGTCGAGATGCAGATGCAAGGAGAGAACCCGAACAGCTACGACTACAACTTTAAAGGTTCGTGCGTCTCAGGAACAATCTAGCCGTCGATATGTATTCTAGCCCGAATGTTTGGTGCCTATAGATCGACGCCGTGGGAAGTCACTCTCAAAGCTGAGCCAAATGTTTGTCCAGCTCTTCTTGAAGAAGGTACATCACTGTATAGCTTCCGTGGTGCACGTTTTCATAGCTTCATGCTAACCAGTTACTCGTGATTGTTCAGGACCAATGCATCATTCCTCTTGATCAGGCCGCCAAGCAGCTCATCCAGATGGAGGAAAGTGAAAATGAAGAAGACAGACAACTGAAGAGTATGTCTTCTCACTTCCTCCGTTGCCCTTTTCATGACCCTAACTTAGCGTGAACTTTGCAGCCAAGATCCGTCGCTTGTATGACGTCGCGAATGTGCTCGTTAGCGTTGGCCTCATTGAGAAGATGCAGTTGACCAACTCGCGCAAACCAGTTTTCCGCTGGAAGCATCGGGGCGATTCGACGGATCACGGGATCCACAATGCTCGTGACACAGCGTCAGGTCTCATGTTCAAGCACCGCCTTGACAACGCCGCCGAACAGCCCATCAAGTCTGAGGCGGTGTTCCTCAACAGAAACAGCTCAATGGACGAGTCCGACGCTGTGAAGACGTCTCAGTCGTGTGACAGTGACAACGGCAGTGATAGCAGCGATTCCCAGTCCGAGACGGGGGCCAAGCGAAAATCTTCGTCCAGAGCTCAACCACCAGTGACCGAGGCGGCCCCGAGCAAGCGCTCGAAGGTGATCGCGGAATCTCCATTGAGGACACCGACCAGTGGCAGCTCATCATCTACAGCGTCAAGTGGTCTTTTGCGCTTCAACCAAAGCAACGTCCCCATCCACCCGCAAATCGTCTACCAAGAGCAGCAACTTCAGGTTCGCCAGTACATGGAGCGATACATTCACGAGTACATCGACTACATGATCATGCAGCAAGTACGACGTGACCCGCTGTCACTTGCAGGATCAAGTTCGTCACCCACGGGCGCATCCTTATCTTCTCGCGGTGCCCACCCGAACTTGAGTCTCAACGCCAAGGAAGCTGCCGCAGCCATGGCCCAAGATATCAATCGGACACCAATGAGCCTGCCTTCCTTAACAAGCCGTGTTTCGGGCGAACTCGCCGGAAGCATCCACGAGATCCTGTTCTCTACGAACTCGACGAGCCCACAATCTGTGGCGGACCTCGTATCACTCGACACTAGCAATGTCACTCAGTCTCTTCAAAAAGTGGGACTGACGACGCCGCCGTCTCACGCCGAGTCGCCGGCCGCCGCAACAGCGAAGACGACAGCGCAGGCCGTGGCCTCTCGACAACAGTCAGCCACGCGGTCACCAGAGTCTGCGTCTTCACCATCATCTGCCGACTCCTCGAGTGACGAGGACGCCCCGACCCAAGCGCGAAGGCTCTTCAAGTCTTTCCAACCGCCTGCCCCGGTCTCGTCTTCGGCGGACGGCAAGGACCGTCGACCATAGGACATCTCGCACGGTTCGACCGCGGCAACCACGCCGGTGCGTGTTGGAGGGAGTAGGATTTATTTGTTGCGTATATGCTGGCCCATACCACTGCGAATAGTGTGACGTTCTTCAATCCATTCATCACAACTGCGAGCGAATGTTCCTCGACCGCAGCACCACCGTCGGCGTAAATATCCGGGGCCGTCACCTTCTCATGATAATATGGGTACACCTGTGTTCCTAACCGACGGGTTGCGTTCGTATCACCTTGTCAAACCTTTGTGGCGTTCGGAACGCACAGTTGCTGGATTAGACCAACAGCGATCCCCGATGGCGCTCCTCCGTCTCGCCTCGTTGCGCCGCTCGGCGGTCGCCGCCAGCGCGCGCGCGTTCTCCAGCAAGTCCGGCGGCATCAAGGCCGGCGGCTTCTCGTTCCCGGCGCCGCTCTCGCTGCAGCAGATCGTCAAGCTGGAGCTGCTCGCGAACGAGACGCCGGCGCGGATCCAGACGATCTGGGCCGACTACCACGCCGCCAAGGACGATGCCGTGGCCACGACGCTGAGTGGAGACGACTACAAGCAGCTGAAGGAGCGCGCCAAGGCCGCGCCGTACTTTGTGATCCCCGTGACGCGCCAGGGTGGGTTCTTCAACATGCTCTGCCAGTTCCAGGACAAGTGCTTCCTCGTGACGTACCTTGAGGCGTTCAAGGAGAACCCCGCGCTGGCGCCGCCGTGCGTGACGGTGCAGCTGTACGACGATCTTCTCGAGGACAAGGGTGTTGGACTCATCCGCGCGGACATTGTCAACATGCTCGACAAGCCGGTACGGACGTCTTGGCGTTTAGGAGACGGATGTGAGCGATCCGGTTTGGACTGACGGTTGATCTGTGTGGTGGTGATTGATCTCATGGTGTAGGAATCGGAGAAGCTGCTGAACCAGTTGCTGGCCAGCTACTCGGACGAGAAGCTCTTCGACTGGGTCGACAAGTTCAACAACCGACCGACCGAGTTCGATTTTGAGGCGTACCACAAGGCTATTCAAGAGTGAGAGAATAATGCATGTGGTGGCTCCACTCGTAATCTGCAAATACACCACATGTGAAAGGCTCGATACGATCGCAACGATCTTCCTCGAGAAGAAAGCCACTCGACGCAAAATGACGTCACACAACATTGACCGCTTCCGCGTTAGTAGTGCGTTCCGTTTTCGAGTCGCCGGTCAGTTCCACGCATACTACGTAGTACTACCGATAGGTAGCTAGCTGCCTTTACAGGGGTGTCAACCATAGTTTCCTGATGTGGAGCGCCCTACGCTCGGTGGTATACCCCGCTCTGCGGTGGGAAACAACTCTGCGCTCGTTTACTGTCAAATTCACACGTTGACTGTGCGATGAGAGGAAAGTATGCCACATTGGCATCAATTTGTCCATATTTAACGTTTCAACGACACTTAAAAACCGGTCAAGCCGTACAAGAGACTGTAAGGAGCCCTTCAAAACTGACAGGGGGCAATAGAGGGAGCAAACTCGCACCCTACTTGATGACGCTTACTTCTTGAGCGTGAGGAGACCCGGGCGGTACGGCTGCTTGTCGTAGTCCGCGCCAGAGTTGGGCTTCTGGCCCTGGTACAGCAGCTGCAGGTTGCACGGGTCCACAGTCATGGTCTGGTCCGGGTCGCTGCGGATGAGGTCACCGTGGCTGATGTCGTTGGTCCAGGTGGCGCCGCTGTTGGCCTTACCGGCGAACGGCGAGCTCTCGCTCGTGGCCTGCGGGGTCCACGTGCCATCGAGGCTCGTGGCCGTAAACGAACGGAAGTAGCGGCCGCCCGAGCCCATAGCCTCGACGATCATGAGGTACTTGTTCTGGCCCTTGAGCGTGTACACCTGCACAGCCTCAAAGAGGTTGGCCTTCGTGTCGCTCATCACAACGGTGGAGGCCGTGCCAAAGTTGCCCGGGAACTGACCGATGGGCATGCTGGCACGGTAGATCTTGCCGTTGTCGCCAGCGAAAAAGAGGTACATGTTCTTGCTGTCACCGATGACGGTCTGGTCGATGGCACCGGTGTCCGAGCCGGTGATCTTGCCCGAGAAGAGCGGCTGCGGCGACGACCAGCCGTTCACGTTGGTCGGGTCACTCGACGTGCGGTAGGTGAACGTGGTGGGACCCCACTGGTGCGCGAGCACCCAAATGTTCTTGGGGCGGAAGAGGAAAAGCGTCGGCGCGACCGCGCTGAAGGGCATGGCGTTCTGGCTGGCCGTCGCCATGTCGCTCCAGCTCGAGAAGAGACCAAAGTTCATGGACGCGTATCCCTTGCCGTTGTGGTTGGAGCCGTAGACGAGGTGCTTGCCGTTGTACGGGACGTGGGTGAAGTCCTTGAGCGAGAGCCAGCCGTTCTTGGGGTTGGCGAGCGCGGCGTTGGGCGAGGGCGTCCAGGAGTACTTGGAGGGCAGCGCGCACTGGGCGGAGACCTCAGGGGTGGTGGCGAGGAGCGCGAGGCCGGCGGTGGCAGCGAGGAACTTGATAGGGAGCATCGAGATGGAGAGTGGTAGTGCTGGTGCTGGTGTGGAAGCTGGCAAATGCGAGAATGAGGAGGCGGATTGGAAGACGCGGAGCTGTTGCCAGTTCGCCCTTGTTGGGGACAGAGGCCGCTCTCAAGGAGGGAGACAGAAGGAGGGTGCGTGCCATCAGCAGAGGTCGTGCCGGTGGCTATCACCGTTTCGCAGAGCCATCTGCTTCGCGCCAACCGGATGAGCTGTTCCCACCTTGCTTGAATCCATCTGCAGTCCACGAAATCCCGGCTGCGTCCCTGTCCATGCTGCTCACCCAGTGGAGGCGGCTGACGAGATCTGTTGAACGTTCCGACGTCGCCGGATCGAAGGCACTGCCCATCATTGAAGCCTTCAAGGATGTGCGTCAGGGCTTTGCCGGAGGCGCGGACAGGTGGTCCCCCACTGATTCAGGCGAGCCCACGTCTCACCGAGATGTTCGCCTCATCGCTATGAAGAGTTCACTCGACGCGAGAAGCTTAATGTAGCTAGACCCCCAACAGCAATGACAATGGGAAGCTATGATATGGGGGACTGCTAGGACACCAGACCACCCACGCTTTCCAAGCGGCCCAGCGACACACTACACTTAAATGACTGCGTGAGTATCAATAGCAATCGTCGTCCACGAGGAGATTCACTCGTCTAGAGGCCGCGCGAGCATGCTGGGCGCCACAAGATGGGTAGCTTTTCGATCGGACAACGCCATGTAGAGAGCGCCGAGCTCAAGGAAACACCGGCGTCTTGAAGTTTGCGCACCACTCGCGCGCCCCCGCGAACCACAACTCCAGGAGAGAGAACGGACGTCCAGCGTGAGGCATCATTGCGGTAGCCCTCCACAGATTCAGATTCTCCGATCGGGATCGGCTTTGCAGACAGACAACACGAGCCCACGACCGAGTGTACATAGCGGTGTCCGCCTCGGTCTCTTGCTTTCCGATTGAGACACTCGACGACAGAATTCCTGGCGCCAAAGGCCGCAGCCCCAAGAAGACAGAGCCACCTGGTGAGCAGCTTCAACAACCCGAGCGTCTCCTCTCTGCTTCCGCCCTGCAGAAAAAAGCCAGGGCAACACGACTGAACTGTGTCGCCCATCGAAAGCGGATCGGAGTCAGCAAGCACAGCCGCGCTTGGCAGAGCCGACCGAGCGTTCCCACGCGACAGATGCGGCGGCGGCGCGTGCCTGCCACTGAGACGAGGGCGCGTCCTCGACGGAGCCAAGCGATTGTCTTGGTCTCAGTATGGAGGTCCCTGCGTCTGCTTTCGGGAATCGAGACTCAGGCGCGACCAGGACGGCCGGGAGTGGCGTGCGCTCGGCGTCGCAGACGCGCTATTGGTGCACGAGTTCCGATTGTCCTGCGCGCTACACATTTTGTTCCTGGATTTTCGGTCTGGCTCATCGCCCACTGGATAGATCCGCTTCATCCACGGATATGTTCGTCCCCTGGACAGCGAAAGGGATCATCGGCAATTCGCTCTCTCACAGGTGCTCTGCGCACAGAGTTTCTATCGATCGGTAACGGAGCACAGTGTAGATGGGTTTTCAGTCTAGTTAACGGAGCTCTCCGGCGACCGCCGCCACTGTGGAGCCGCGTTTAACTTCGCACTTGAACATGGAATACAGTACACAGCAGTGGCTCCTAGGAAAGCGCGCTGTTTCGCAGGCCATCCGTGAAACTTGTGGCGATGTGCGAGCTGTGCGGTTGGCGTTGAAGTTCTGGGAGCCCCAGACCGACGCTGATCTGATGAGGCGCGAGTACGTTCCGGATCGTTTATCGTACCCGACGTGGGATCGGGTTCGGATGTGCAATACACTGTAACGTCAGCACAGAGACCCTCCTCCGCGATCGGCGTTCGGTCGGAACGTCCGATCGGGCGCGTGGTCCTCCGAGTCGGAAAAGCGTCTAAATCGTGCACTCGCGGACCCTGCCAATTCCACAAGGTACAAGGTACACTCACTCTTCGGGACGCGCCATGGCATTTTAATGTGGAATTTAAAAAGATTGACCCACTGGAGGCACGAATCCAAGTCTCCCTCACGCATCCATCGTACGTACGCGGTACGCGGCGATGCACCACCAGAGCACCGCCCATCGGCGTCTTGGAGAGGCAGCCATCCGACCCCATCGCACAGCGAGCCCGGATGACGCCGTCAAAGTGGAATCAGTCCATAGCCTCCCTCAGAGTGTGACCTGATTCTGATCCGACCCGACTCGTTGGTGTTCCTTTGGATTGGACGAGCCTTAAAGCCCGCGCATCCGCCAGAATGGACACCCCGTCGCCCGCGAGCTCCTCCTCCGGCACGCCACCGCCGCCGCTCGAGCGCGTGCGCGAGGACAATGACGACCTCAACCACAACCCCGAACGCCAGCGGCGGCTGCGCGATCTGCTGCGCTTCTTCCAGCCCGTGAATGACCGGAACGACCGAGACGAGGACGAGGACGACGAAGATGAAGATGACGCGCCGGCTCGGGGGCTCGCGACGCGGCTCGCGCCGTGGCTCGAGTGCGTGTGGTTCGGCGACGTGCGCTGGGCGCCGCTGCCGTCGCTCGGCGGCCGCCTGGGCGTGGCCGTCGAGCTGCGCGCGGACGTGACCGAGGCGGCGCTGGACGAGGACGACGAGTTCGAGCACTTGCTGCAGCTGCGCGAGGCCGTGGACCTCGTGGCGCTTGCGCTCGCGGTCGAACCGTCGGCGCTGCGCGCGGCGATGCGCGAGCGAGAGCACGAGTGGCTCGAGGCGGCGCGCCCGACGACGCCCGAGCGCGAGGACGCGGTCCAGAGCGTAGTCGCGCACGGCGCGCGCGCGGAGCTGCGGCTGCGGCTCGAGTTCCGCGGGCTCCACACGCGGCTGTTCGAGGACCAGCTCGTGCCGCGCTTCCTGGACCCGCAGGACGCGCCATTGCCGGCCACGCGCGGCTTCCGCCGGCTGCGGAACGAGCTGATTGAGCGGCTCAAGGCCGACGAAGCGGCGCTCGCGCGCGCCAGCCAACTCACGGTGCCCGTGACGATCGCCGTGGACTCGGGGCCGATCCGGCAGGTGAGTCTGCTGGACGCCGACGACTTCTTTGTGCACTTGGCCGCGTTCAGCCGCGCGCTGTCGCAAGCCGCGCGGCCGTCGTCGTGGCGTGTGGACGCGCAGACCGTGCCGCTCGAGGTCGAGGCCATCGAGCTCACGATGCGCCGGTTCTGCATCACGCACCGCGTCACGCAGGCCGTCAAGGCGTTCATGGCCGCGGGCACGCCCGTGCGCGTCACGCAGCTGAACCTGGACCCGCGGCTCATCTCGTGCGCGGACCAGGACGTCCGCGAGTTTGTGGCGACGCTCACCAAGGGCGCCACGGGCCTGCGTGTGGACACGGGCGTGGCGCCCGACGAGGAGTTCGTGGAGGCCATCGACGAGCACGACCAGGACCGGTGCGCGACTATCCAGGTCATCCTCAGCGCGATCGCCGAGGCCGACGGCGTGCGCGAGCTCAACCTGGGCGGGCTGCTCACGCTCTGCGTGGCGTCGCACAACCGGCGCGCGGTGTGGGAGTACCTGTTCAGCCACATCCTGGCGCGCGACGAGGTGCCCGAGACGCTCACGTTCGAAGACTCGGTGATCTTTGAAGACGAGGAGCGCGAGTGGTTCTTCGAGGAGGCGGAGCAGTGGCGCGAGAAATATCCGGGCCGCAAGCTCTTCATCAAGAACTTGAACCTGCGACTCCAAGCGACGGAGAGCGACGTCCTCGAGCAGTTTCTACTGGCGATCGACGATGTGGAGAACTTCCGGCTGACCCACCGCGACAGCAACGAGTTTTCACCGCGCATTTTGCATCGCCTGCTCGGGTTCCCGAGCCTCAAGCGTCTAAGTATGGAGCGCCTGATTGTGCCGACCATGGACCTGTTCGTCAACGAAGACACGCCGACCAAGCCCGCGCTGGAGGAACTTGTGCTGGACGATTTGACGTTGCAAGACAAGTCCAGCATGGCTCGGTTTCTCGAGAAGCTGCGCTGGGATGTACCCGATAGAAGCGCGCTCGCCACGACGCTGCGGCGTTTCAGCGTGGGGCAAAGCTCGCTCGGGTGGAACGAGGCGTACATCTGGGACCGTGACGCACTCGACGCGCTGGATCGAGCGCTGGAAACCAACCGCGTGCTGAAGGATGCGCGCATGGTGATGGACTTTGGCGAGGACTTCTACGGCGAGTTTCAAGCGCGGATGGACCGACACAACCGCATTCCACTGCCGGCGACTGCTGCTGTGCACAAGTCCGAGGTTGTGAGGGCTCGGAACCTCGCGTTTCTGAGCGCGATCCGAAGCGAAGGCCAGAGTGCGCGTAGTCTCCTGGATGCGGCCGCTGTGAGCCGCATCTTTGAGTTTGCGGCGCCGCACCAGATGCGCAAGGTCGACCTGCAGCCGTGGGATGAATACTGAGCGACGAGCCGCCCAATATCTCCAAGACCAATGGTGGTGTAATTCGACTCAGGGTGCTCAGGATCCCTGAGGAACGACAGGTCGGCGATGACAGGCACTTCGTGCGTGGCCAGCTTGGAAAATCTGTACTACCTCCAGTAGCGTCAAGAACAAGTTTTGGGTGATATGGCCATGAATCCTGGGAGCGCGCACGTCCTGGCGTCAGTTCCACGCGAACCCGCGTGACTCACCATCCACGCAGCAAGGGCCGACACGCCCACCTCCTTCTGGCAGCTCGTAATCCGTATATCACAAGTTGGCATCTCCAAAACCACGGTTTGTATTATTGTTTCGACATGGACACATCACGGCGGAGTCTCCCACTCGCTCTCTCACGCACTCTCTCTCTCTCTCTCGCTCTCTTGGAAATGAAAAAATGGGAGAAGAACAGTGTTGACCGGCGTCGATAAGGTGCAAAGACGCCTACTTCTTGAGCGTGAGGAGACCCGGGCGGTACGGCTGCTGGTCGTAGGGCGTGCCCACGCTCGGCGCCTGGCCCTGGTACAGCAGCTGCAGATTGGCCGGGTCCACCGGCATGGTCTCGTCGGCGTCGCTGCGGATCAAGTCGCCGTGGCTGATGTCGTTGGTCCACGTGACGCCGCTGTTGGCCTTGCCAGCGAACGGCGAGGCCTCCGTGTGGCCCTCCGAGGTCCACTCGCCGTCGAGGCTCGTGGCCGTGAACGAGCGGAAGTAGCGGCCCGTCTTGCCCATGGCCTCGACGATCATGAGGTACTTGTTCTGGCCCTTGAGCGAGTACACCTGGACGGCCTCGAACAGGTTGTCGCGCGTGTCCTGGAGGATGATGGTCGACTCGTCGCCAAAGTTGCCCGGGAACTTGTCGATCGGCATGCTCGTGCGGTAGATGCGGCCGTTGTCGCCGGCGAAGAACAGGTACATGTTCTTGCTGTCGCCGATGACGGTCTGGTCGATCACGCCCCACTCGGCGTCCGTGATCGTGCCCGTGAAGAGCGGCTGGTCGGCCGACCACGAGTTGACGTCCGTCGGGTCCGTGGACGTGCGGTACGTGAACGACGTGGCGCCCCACTGGTACGCGAGCACCCAGACGCTCTTGGGACGGAAGTAGAACAGCGTGGGCGCGACGGCGCTGAAGGGCATGGGGTTCTGCTTGGCGCTGTCGATCTCGCTCCAGTCCGAAAAGAGGTCAAAGTTCATCGAGCCGTACGCCGTGCCGTTGTGGCGCGTCGCGTACACGAGGTGCTTGCCGTTGTACGGCACGTGCGTGAAGTCCTTGAGTGAGATCCAGCCGTTCTTGGGCGTCGTCAGCGGCGCGTCGGGCGTCGGCGTCCACTGGTAGCCGTCGGAACACTGCAGGCTCTGGGCCACGGGCGCGACGGCGAGCATGGCGAAGGCGGCGGCGGTGGCGAGCGACTTGATCGAGAGCATCGCGAAAACACACGCGGTGGGGTTGGTGGCAGTCCGGACGTGCGCGAAGGCAGACAAATGCGGGAATGAGCGAGCGAGGGCGGAGGACAGAGCCTCCTGAGTTCAGCACGAGTAGCTGCGAGCTGTAATGACGGAAGACGGCGAGAGGAGACCGTCACCGGAAGAGGAGACAGAGGAGCTAGAGATCGAGGTCGTTAGATGGGACACGGTCGCCATGGCCTCACTGTGCTTTGCAGAAGGCGCGTCAGCGTTCAAGCACCGCAAGGCACACGCTCTTATGGTGTATGGAAGGCGTGTGAGATGCCTGGCTTCCCGACGAGTGCTGCTTCGGAGTGTGGCACAGCAAAGCGCCGCCCCGGTGCAGCGGTCGCGTGTCAGTCCTGCGGTGTTTCTCCCACATCTTCCCGCCAGATCGCGGTGGCACGCGGCACCGGAAGAGCGCGAGGGAACGCGTGCAACGCTTGGTACGCACTCAATCACTCGGCCGTGGCCCTCACGCACGAACTTCAAGGCTGACACGAAGATGGGGGGGAAAGAGGCCCAAACGCCTGATACAGAAGATTCGATTTGTGTTGGACCAGCTGTAAACGGTACCGGTATCTGGATGAGATCTTTGGACAACCGAGTGTACAGTGTTCTGTAGTCGTAAGCCATCCCCCGAGTCTGCATGCAGTGTGCCTTAGTACGACAGTTGCTGGAAATATCCAGTCTAGTGCTGGATGCCACGGCCCTTCGATGGCCACTCATCGAGCTTGAAGTTGGGATTAGTCGAGCGCCCCGGTAGAGAGAAGACTCGAGTGTGGTGGTGAAGCGCCGATCCATAGCCCCACCCGCAGTTGTGCAATCAGATCGGCCGCGCGTCGACACTGACACAGACCAAACGCTGGTTGTGCTCGCTCCGCAACCTGCGTTGAAAATGAGCCAACAAGCCTGGGCGAGGGCCTCTTTGGCAGCACATCTCTTTCGGCACGAATCAGAGATGGACGGCTCGGGGCCGCGATGGGCATGCTGCAGAGACACACTGTACCGCTCGTCCCATCCACCGCAGCAGTCGCGTTTCAAGGGCCAGCGAGCGCTCGCTGACAGGGAGATACACGCGAAGGCTCTCCGCGGCGGTCGTTTTGGAGCACTCGTTGTTAGAAAGACGCCGCTGGAATCAAGGAGACTGCGGGCGCGCTATGGCCTCGCGGTTGCCATGCGCGTGTGTGTGTGTGGCGTTGCTGTGTGGTGGCCCGTGCAAATCACCGAAGGCGCTGCCGATCCCGTCGCGATGGGAATGCGATGGCGTCGACGGTCACTGATACACGTACATAGCCGGTGCTATGTTGAAGCTGAGGAGCTCCGACCTGTTTCCCTTCTCTTGAGATACCGAGTGCCTCTTGGTCTCGGCGACCGGAGCCAACACGGACGTGTCGAGTCAGTGTACCGGTACCGTCATTGAGCCACCCACCGTCACACCGACACTCCGCGGTGAGCACCCAACTGCACCATGACAGATACAGTAGGGAGTACAACCATACTACAGTAGGCTACAACTCGAGAGTTGACCGACATCAACGTCTGGAAGGCGTGCCATAGTCCTCAGGATGCTACTCTGCTTGTCGGTAGAAACGTTCGATATTCCAGTGAACCAATCCAGGGGGAGAGGGGGAATTGCGTGAACGCATCAACAGGGTCTTCCATGGGGCCGGATTGCGTCGAAGCGCACACGTGGGTTGCATCTAGCTATCCAAATGGTCGAGCAAATCCAAGAACAATACAACGAAGAAGAACACACCAAGAGCGCAGTGAGGCTTAACAAACGACACGAGCCTCACGTCCGCACACACTGCCTACTTCTTGAGCGTGAGGAGACCCGGGCGGTACGGCTGCTTGTCGTACTCCGCGCCCGTGCCCGGCTGCTGGCCCTGGTACAGCAGCTGCAGGTTGCACGGGTCCACGGTCATGGTCTGGTCCGGGTCACTACGAATCAAGTCGCCGTGGCTGATGTCGTTGGTCCACGTGACACCGGAGTTGGCCTTGCCGGCGAACGGCGAGCTCTCGGTCGAGCCCTGAGAGGTCCATGAGCCGCCCAGGCTCGTGGCCGTGAACGAGCGGAAGTAACGACCCGTCTTGCCCCTGGCCTCCACGATCATGAGGTACTTGTTCTGGCCCTTGAGCGTGTACACCTGGACGGCCTCAAACAAGTTCTCCTCCGTGTCACTCATCACGACGGTGGAGCCCGTGCCAAAGTTGCCCGGGAACTGGCCGATGGGCATGCTGGCGCGGTAGATCTTGCCGTTGTCGCCAGCGAAGAACAGATACATGTTCTGGCTGTCACCGATGACTGCTTGATCGATAGGACCGTACGTCGCGCCCGACACCGTTCCGGAGAAGAGCGGCTGCGGCGACGACCAACTGTTGACGTTGGTCGGGTCGGTCGAGGTGCGGTACGTGAAGGTCGTGGGGCCCCACTGGTACGCGAGCACCCATATGTTCTTGGGGCGGAAGAGGAACAATGACGGCGCGACGGCGTTGAACGGCATGCCGTTCTGGCTCACGCTGGCCATCTCGTTCCAGTTGGTGAACAAACCAAAGTTCATGGACGCGTATCCCTTGCCGTTGTGGTTGGAGGCATAGACGAGGTGCTTGCCGTTGTACGGGACGTGGGTGAAGTCCTTGAGCGAGAGCCAGCCGTTCTTGGGGTTGGCGAGCGCGGCGTTGGGCGAGGGCGTCCAGGAGTACTTGGAGGGCAGCGCGCACTGGGCGGAGACCTCAGGGGTAGTGGCGAGGAGAGCGAGGCCGGCGGTGGCAGCGAGGAACTTGATGGAGAGCATCGCGGGAGATCGAGAACTTGATGATGCGTGGAAACTGGCAAGTTCGAGAATGCGGGATCGTCCCCGGGTGACTTGGACGGAGGAACACGATGGCGTGGTGGTTGGTGTTCGAGTGCCATACGGGGGCCGATCCGTGGGGCAGGGTGCGCGTGGGCTGTCAGCAAACTCTTTGCGGATGTCCCTCAACGTTTTGTCCGAGCGTGTGCTCGTCGATCAGTCACCTTCAAGGCATTGGATGAGCGAGCCGTCTGGTCGTGTTTGCCTCGAACGCATCTGTCTCGCGAGGAGATATCCAGTGCCGTTCTTGTTCTCACGATCTCTGGTCCGATCGCGCCGGCACTCGATGCGCTCGTTGGGAACTGCGGAGCTCCCATCGTCTCGCGTGTGTGCTTCTTCGGATGCTTCAACCCAGACCTGCCGGTGCGTTGCTATACTGTTGTTCGGTTTGGCAAGCGCGAAGCAGCTGCCTCAAGACAGGATCTTCAACCAGTCTGTCTGTACCGCCATTGAGGCGGACGTGAAGCCTTCTGTTCCACAGAGCCCGTGTAGGACACTGACTGCTGTACGTGCCCCTCAAAAGATGGCATGAGCCTCGTGCTGTGCCCGTGCTGTGCCCTTTCTCGGCCACTCATCACCCTGTCGGCCGTCGGAACTTGAAGTTGAAGTCGCGGACCATCGCCGTGTGTCACCCATCAACCAGTCAAGGTCCCAACACACTGTTGAACGCACAGAGCAGTCCGTCCAGACGAGGCACTCGACCTGGCTGGGCTGCACTCCTTGAGCCACCGGCGCTTCGTGCGGGAATCAGAGATGTACCTACCACGATAAGCTAAGCGATGCACCCCATCCCACGCGAGCGGGCAACGCGAAACGACAAACGCCCAGCGCCACCTTCGTGCGCACTGAAGTTGTACTGTAAGCTAACTGCCACTGTGTCCATACTGAGATCAAGAGATGGCGCCACCCCAGGTTCGAACGTCTCAAGGTTTGAGGGCACTGTGAACTTTTCGCTGGAACTACAGTACTAGCACGTCTGAAGGAGCGGCTAAAAGCTAAGAACTACCCGGTCGTCCACACGTTGCTGATCCCGGAAGGAAGACACACTCGGTACAGATCCGTGGGATCTACGTGGCTGTGCAGTCCAGTTCGGGGCTAAGTACGCTATATTTTCACATACCTTTCATAACGTATGCTCAAGGTTTAAACCTAAAGTTGGAAAAGACGGTCTATGGGCTGTACTGGCACCTGATGACCTAGCAAATACTATACCTCAGTAATGGGCTTAGCCCCAAAATGAACCGTACCAGTCAGGTAATACCTGAGATCGATCTCTTGTTTTTCGCCGCACGCTCCTCACTTGGGTAAGCTCATCTCTCTCTTTGTGCCAGGGGATGCTCGCGAAAGACACCGCCGATAGGACACTGCCTCCCTCGCTCTTGACGCCGTCCGACGCGAGAAAGGACTCCTAGCCAGTGCGTGGCATAGTACTCGCGAGAGTGACCACCTCGTCGGTCGTAACCAGCCACGGAATCTGGCAGCCGCTGAGACCGACAAAGACTGCGGTGATCTCGAACGATTCACTAGTTCGTTGGATAACAAGCACAAGCAACGGCGACGCTCGCGGCAGTCCAAACCAACGCACGGCAGGAGACAGTCAACATCGCACAACGGCCGAATGGCAAGCCAATCACGCTGGGATGCGAAACGCGAGTTCCGACCGGATGAGTGGCCGAGATGAGCGCCGTGCTGCGATAGCTCTTCTTATAATAATAGAGACACAGTGTACCGCTCGTCCCTTCCACCGCAGCAGTCGCGTGTGGTGGGCTAGCGAGCGCTCGCTGATAGGGAGATCAACGCAAAGGCGGCCGGCGTGAGCGCACGTTGTTAGGGAGAAGACACCAGAAGCGACAAGACTACGGGCGTCAGGGTTGCCATGCGCGTGGGTGTGCAAATCGCCAAAGACGCTGCCGATCTCGTCGAGATGGGAATGCGATCGCGCGACGGCCATGATACACGTGCATGGCCGGTGCTATGTTCAAGCCGAGGAGCCTCGCTTCTCTTTAGACACCGAGAGCCACATCGGCGCGAGGGGTCTGTCACCGGCCATGGCCCACCAATACAACGACACCCTAGCTGAGCAGCCATCTGTGTCCCGAGAGCCAGCAAGCACAGCCACAGACATCAACGGAGGATGGGTCCAGAGGTAACTGACAGCAGAGCCTGGTAAGCATGCCATCGCACTCGAGGTGCTACCCTGCTTGTCGGAGAGAACGTTCGATATTCCAGTGAATCAATCCACCGGGATAATCGATGGGGACCTACTTCCAGCGCCGCACTGCCTCGACGCCCACCCGTGGGTTGCATCCAGCTATCCATTGGCTTCGGCGGTCAAACGAACCCAAGAAGAGTACAACGAGGACAATAAACCAGCAAGAGCGCAAGACGGTTTTACACACACGACATAATCCTCACACCTGCGCACGCAGCCTACTTCTTGAGCGTGAGAAGACCGGGACGGTACGGCAGCTTGTCGTAGGGCGCGCCCGAGTTAGGCTGCTGGCCCTGGTACAGCAGCTGGAGGTTGCACGGGTCCACGGTCATGGTCTGGTCCGGGTCGCTGCGGATCAAGTCACCGTGGCTGATGTCGTTGCTCCACGTGACACCAGAGTTGGCCTTGCCGGCGAACGGCGAGCTCTCGCTCGTGGCCTGCGGGGTCCAGGAGCCACCCAGGCTCGTCGCCGTGTACGAGCGGAAGTAGCGGCCCTGGGATCCGATCGATTCCACGATCATGAGGTACTTGTTCTGGCCCTTGAGCGTGTACACCTGGACGGCCTCGAACAGGTTCTCGCGCGCGTCGCTCATGACAACCGTCGAGGCCGTGCCGAAGTTGCCCGGGAATTGACCGATGGGCATGCTGGCACGGTAGATCTTGCCGTTGTCGCCAGCGAAGAACAGATACATGTTCTGGCTGTCGCCAATCACCGCCTGGTCAATAGGTCCGTATTCGGCGCCCGACACCGTTCCGGAGAAGAGCGGCTGCGGCGACGACCAACTGTTGACGTTGGTCGGGTCGG
Organism: Pythium rhizo-oryzae; assembly: GCA_027475725.1. Classification (NCBI taxonomy): domain Eukaryota; phylum Oomycota; class Peronosporomycetes; order Pythiales; family Pythiaceae; genus Pythium; species Pythium rhizo-oryzae. The sequence goes on along the minus strand of JAMFLL010000257.1, from coordinate 12,434 downwards.
TCGAGGTGCGGTACGTGAACGTGGTAGGGCCCCACTGGTACGCGAGCACCCAAATGTTCTTGGGGCGGAACAAGAACAATGACGGCGCGACCGCGTTGAACGGCATACCGTTCTGGCTCACACCGGCCATCTCGTTCCAGTTGGTGAACAAACCAAAGTTCATTGAGCCGTAGTTGTTACCGTTGTGGTTGGAGGCGTAGACGAGGTGCTTGCCGTTGTACGGAACGTGGGTGAAGTCCTTGAGCGAGATCCATCCGTTTTTGGGGTTGGCGAGCGCAGCGTTGGGCGAGGGCGTCCAGGAGTACTTGGAGGGCAGCGCGCACTGGGCGGAGACGTCGGACGTGGTAGCGAGGAGCGCGAGGCCGGCGGTGGCGGCGAGGAACTTGATAGAGAGCATCGCGAGATGGAGAGTGGTGGTGCTGGTGCTGGTGCGCAGGAGCTGGCAAGTTGGAGAATTCGAGACTGACGCATGCGGCGAGGTGAACACTTGTAGCGGTCGGAGGTCGGGGCAGGATGAACACGCGCCGCCAACAGACGCTTTGCGGATGGCCCTCAACTTTTTCTCCGAGTGTGCGCTCGTCGATCAGTCACCTTCGACGCTTGGATGAGCGAGCTATGTCTGGTCGGTTCTATCTCGAACGCATTTGTGTCGCGAGGAAGAATCCAGTGCCGCTCGCTTTCCCGTTTCCACTCTCCCTGACCCGATCGCGCCGGCACTCGATGCGCTCGTTGGGAAAATGGAGGAACCACCGCCCATCGTCAGGTGTGCGCTTCTTAGGATGCTTCGACACAGACCTGCCGGTGCGTCGCTATACACTACTGTACTGTTGTTCGGTTTGTCAAGCACGAAGCAGCTGCCTCATGGCAGGATCTCTTTTAAGAACGGGACTGGGGCGGGCGTGAAGCTTTCTGTCCCACAGAGCCCACCTAAGGGCACCGACTGCCGTACGTAGTTCTAAATAATGGCATGAGCGTTGTGCTGCTGCTGCGCTGTGCCGGTGCCGTGCCGCCCTGCTGTCCTTTCCTCGGCCACTCATCGCCCGAAAGGTTGGCGGAACTTGAAGTTGAAGTCGCGGACTCCTCGCGCAAATCATAACGGCGTATCAGGCATCAACAAGTCGAGACCACAGCACCCTATTGAACACAGTACAGTACCTACACACAGAACAGGCCGTCCCAATGATGAGGCACTCGACCTGGCCAGGCTGCACTCCTTGAGCCATCGCCGCTTCGTGCGGGAATCAGAGATGTACCTACCACGATGGGCTAAGCAGTGCACCCCATCCCACGCGAGGGCACCATGCGACGAAGCCCGGTCAACGCGTAACAACAAACGCCCAACGTCACCTTCGTAGGCACTGACGTTGGAAGCTGACTGCCGCTGTGTCCATGCGTTTGCAGTGGTAGGGACACGGAGATCAAGAGATAGCGTGGGTCGAACGCTCCGGAGTCGTGAGCAGCGTAAAGTGCGCTGGGAGCAACTAGAACGCTGGACGGAGCGGCTCGTACCCCGTGCTGCGAGGTTGCCCGCCCGTTGCCGATCGTGGAAGGAAGGGGCACTCGGTACAGATCCGTGGGGATCGACGGTCTAGTACCAGAGATCGATCTGTTGTTTTTTTTTTTTGCTGCGCGCTCCTCACTCGGGTACGCTCATCTCTCTCTTTGTACCAGGGGATGCACGCGGAAGACAGCTCGGATGGGGCACCGTCTCCCTGTTGGCGCCGTCCGACGCGAGACAGGACTCCTAGTCAGTGCGCGGCATAGTACTCGCGGTAGTGGACCACCTCGTCGGTCATATACTAGTGGCAGCCGCTGGGAGCGACAAAGACTTTGGTGAGATTGAAAGAGACCGTAGTTCATTGGATAACACACGCAAGCAATGTTCTCGTAAGGAGACGCTGATGCCATTAATGTCAACGTATTAGGGGAGACAGTGAGAATCGCACTACTACCGAAGGGTGAGCCGATCTCGCTGGGATATGGAACACGAGTTCCGACCGGATGAGTGGCCGATATGAGAGACGACGCTGGATAGGTGGAAGGATGGATGGACGGATGGGAGGACCATCCATCGCCACTGATTTGCAGCCCTGTGGGTGTCAAATCTTCTTGCGATCCAGCTGGTCCAACGACGGCAAGCCACCAAGCGTTCTCATCCAGCGGCGCGATCGGTTGTCTGGTCCCAACTTCAAGGTTCCTAGAGATTTGGATGGGGAGTCGGCTCCTTGAGAGAGCGAGACTGTCTTCCGGTGCGAGCGCCTGCCTTGGATCTGTTGGGAAGACAGGAGAGGAGGAGAGCAAACTACTGTGTGGGCGGGACGGCGCCACCGCTTCCTCCCTCGGACTTCTGTTCCCAATGTGTGCGCGAAAGAACGGCGGCGCTTGACAGCGGATGCGACCAGAGAGCTCACTCATCGAAACGGAGGATCGACGGGGCCAGAAATTTTGCCGGGCATCGGCAAAGCCTCCGTCGATCGACATCACCATCAACGCCTGTAATCAGCCACCGTGCTACCGTAGCACACCGTAGCACGGCTACGTCCTAGCACCATAGCACTGCTACGTCCTAGGTGAACCATCAAGAGACCCAAGACCCCCCAGCGACGGAAAACCCCTGGGGCTTCCAACGACGGAAGATATCTACCCCCAGAGTCTTCCTAGGAAGCAAGGGGGCCCTGACCCTCGGCAATCGCTACTATTAGCAAGGCTCGAAAGTCCTTCATACGCGCGGTTGGGATCTCCGCTCACCTCGTCCTCATTCTCGCATTTGCCGGCTCCCAGAACAACTGCCAAGTCCAGCTAACCACCTTCTCTGTCGGCCATGTTCTCCATCAAGTTCCTCGCTGCCACTGCCGGCCTCGCGCTCCTCGCTACCACGTCCGACGTCTCCGCCCAGTGCGCGCTGCCCTCCAAGTACTCCTGGACGCCCTCGCCCAACGCGGTGCTCGCCAACCCCAAGAACGGATGGGTCTCGCTCAAGGACTTCACCCACGTTCCGTACAACGGCAAGCACCTCATCTACGGCTCCAACCATAACGGCAACGGGTACGGCTCGATGAACTTTGGCTTGTTCACCAACTGGAACGAGATGGCCGGCGTGAGCCAGAATGGCATGCCGTTCAACGCGGTCGCGCCGACGCTTTTCCTCTTCCGCCCCAAGAACATTTGGGTGCTTGCGTACCAGTGGGGCCCCACGACGTTCACGTACCGCACCTCCACGGACCCGACCAACGTCAACAGTTGGTCTTCCCCTCAGCCGCTCTTCTCGGGCAAGATCACCGGTTCGGACACTGGTGCCATCGACCAGACGGTCATCGGTGACGGCCAGAACATGTACCTGTTCTTCGCTGGCGACAACGGCAAGATCTACCGTGCCAGCATGCCCATCGGCCAGTTCCCGGGCAACTTCGGCACGGCCTCGACCGTCGTGATGAGCGACACCAAGGCCAACCTCTTCGAGGCTGTGCAGGTGTACACGCTCAAGGGCCAGAACAAGTACCTCATGATCGTCGAGGCTATGGGCTCGGGCGGCCGCTACTTCCGCTCGTTCACGGCCACAAGCCTGGGTGGCTCCTGGACCCCGCAGGCCACGAGCGAGAGCTCGCCGTTCGCCGGTAAGGCCAACTCCGGTGTCACGTGGAGCAACGACATCAGCCACGGTGACTTGATCCGCAGCGACCCGGACCAGACCATGACCGTGGACCCGTGCAACCTCCAGCTGCTGTACCAGGGCCAGAAGCCCAACTCGGGCGCGCCCTACGACAAGCTTCCGTACCGCCCGGGTCTCCTTACGCTCAAGAAGTAAGCATTTCCTGATCCGCTCTCTTCCTCCGCCACCCACTGTGTGTACAAGACTGCGCTCGCCTGGCCCTTGAATCGGAATGGAGAGCGATGCGTTGCCATTTGGCTGCTACTTTGTATCTGTGAAGCAGAAGAAAGAAATGGACAATTTGTGTGGTGTTCTTCCTGTGCGTGTGGCTGTCGATCGTCAGTGGTATTTATCGGTGCTTGGCGCCGCTTGGGCCACCGCCATGAGACTTGGCTTGACATGTGATCCGAAAGAGATATGGACTGTGAGCTGGGTCAACGGGCGACATGAGCAGCGAAGACTGAATAGAATTTGAATGGGTCGTTTGAACTGGAACGAGTCTAAACCCACCATGGCATGTACTCCAATTGGGTGATTCACTTCAAGTACCAAAGTATCAGTTTAGACGGGATTCACAAGGAACGAAACTGACCCAAAATAAAGGATAACCGGTTTGAGGGGTTACTGTACGTAACCCATCGACTGCAGGTACGCTATATTTTGGGTCAATCTAAATGTGTTCGGGGCCGTACCCCGTAACCACCGTAGCCCCAGGGGCCCTGGAAAGCGGGTTACAGAAAGTGTACCCATTTTGAAAAATGGGTACCGTGCACTGCACCACAAAGTGGACCGTGGCGACAGTGACCACGACGACCCCAGGTCCAGGTTGCGACAAATTCTCTGGCAATTTTCCTCGCGCAATGTTTCCATCGAGCATGCTCAGACGCTGAGCAGGCTTGATGGATACTGAGCATCAGAGTGACTAGTGTTGCTCCGAGCCGTGGCTGACACGTTCGCGCCCAAATGCCCAACGGTGATTCACCTCTCTGCCGAACAACAGGAAAACTCCTTTACATTCCTCTTCATGCGACGTATGATTCCAACTCCACAAATCGCGAGGCCGCTCTGGGTGAGCGGCTTCTTGCGACTTCTCGCGTTGGGATGGGCGAGCGCGGGTTTCATTGCTCGCGGTTATCTGTCGAGACTGTGAACGTGGAAGCCGTGTGTGGGCAAAAAAGGATAGACTTCGCCTCTCCGACAGTGCCAGCTGAACCCAAAAGAGTGCGATCCACATCAAGAGTGATTTCGAGGGCAAATCGAGCGATACAGTATGAGATGTTCACGCCGCCCAAGTAGCTGGTGATGATTACACCCTTGGCACGTTGCAGTCCATCACCTGTACAGGTACCACCCGTGGGGGAATACTATATATACTTCGAAGTATATAATTACGAGTCGGGGAGCCTGCCTGACCCGACGGCATCATAGACACGCTAATAGAAACCCTCAATATGCTATCAAGTGAGCCACCGTGGAGTTTTGGTACTTCCGCTGTACTGTACCACCACAAGTACCACGAACTGGAGCTGACGCTGGCACTCCAAGCTTTCTCTTCGTTTTTCCCCGACTGGGTTGCGCTGCGTGACCGCACCGATCGTAATCACCTCGACCGCGACTCATTCTGGCGAGATTTCCTTGCCCGAGTCTCCACCTGCCAAGGTGCGTCACGCCAATCACAACGAGACTCGTGACGCGGTCACAAGGCAGCGGCGGGGTGAGACCGTACAATACCTACCGTACTGTTCAGCGACTGGGTTTTTCCTCCAGCTCCACGGTCAAGTTGTCAGGAAAACGCAACTGGCGGTCCATCTTCGTTGCGTCGAACGCTGATCGTGAGGCGGGGCGCAACCGCATGCTCTGTAAAGCTTGACCTGGCTCAACGACATGCACGCGTAACCAGGGCAGCATCATCCAACGCCATTTATCGATTTATGAAGGTAACGGATTTCGTTGGATACTACTATAAGTATATTATCCAGCGTTCTAAACCCGAATGATCGAATATAACAGGTTAGGCCATGGAAGGCAGGTGATCCAGACGACGATGAGCACGGCCACGCCGATTGTGGATAAAAGACGAGTGCAAAAACGGAACGCGGTCGGTTCCATTCCGAGTCTGTTGAGACTCTGTTCTTGTGGATCGAACAAAGTGGTTAATTTTCGAGGCACTTCAAAAAGACGAAGAATCCTTTTAAGGATTAAAATCTTGGCGACGATCCGCGCCAAGTTGAAAGAGCGACTGAGATTAAGACCAACAAAGAGCGCGACGGACTTTGTGCAGTAGAGCAGCGACAGGATAGCTCTTCACGAGCCAGGATTCTCATGTCGCTGAAGCTTTGGAGCAAAGTTTGGAGACCTTCGATGGTGACACACGATCGTGTGGTCTACAGTGTCAGCGAGCTCGCGCTCTACGTGTTTGATCGTCGATCGATCGGTTCAAAAAGATACCAGGTTGATGGGTGTCATTGGTGATTATTGAGACCCCACCCGCGTTTTCCGAGAGTAATCACCTCGCTCTAGAGCGCAACCTCACCTGTAGCACCCAAGAACAGAGCATTGGATGTTCCCGTCTAGTATTGTATTGCGAGTGAGCTCTGTAGCTGCTGCGTATCTGCCAAAGTTATCAGCTGGCCAAATTGAACCGAGGGCACCCACACGGCGAACCGAGAGAGATAAAAAAGGAGAGGGATGCGCGCCTACAGCAGCTTGTCTGCGAGGGATGAGACTGCTTCGCTGAGGTCGCTCCCAGGCGTTTGATTGGCAAGCTCTGAGCCTTGGCCCCCTGTCCTGATAGATCCCTGGACTACACACGTTCTCCTGGGCGGTCGCTCGTTTGCAGTCCTCTGCCGACTCGGGATTTGCTCATTCTCGAATTCGCGGTCCGTCCAGCAAGCAACCTGCTTTAAAGACACCAAGAGACGCCCACGATGCCTGGTGTCGCTCAACCCGACCTCGTCGAGCGCGTCTCGTACATCTCGTCGGCCACCAAGGCCAAGGACGAAGCCGGCTACGTCGACGCCAAGACCCCCGACCTCGGCGACGTTGAAGGTGGCGCACTTCGTGCCGGTGGCCGCCCACACATCTGGGGCCGTGACCACATCGGTCTCCTCATCCAGTACGCTGCCGTTGGTATTGTGTACGGCACGCTCCCGGCCACGGTCTACCCGGTGCTCCAGAACTACCTCAACATGGAAGGTACCCAGATCGTGTCGGCCAAGGTGCTGCTCAACTTACCCTGGTCGTTCAAGGTTCTCTACGGTATCTTGACCGACTGCTTTCCGATCTTTGGCTACCGTCGTCGCCCGTTCATGATGGTCGGCTGGGGCCTCTGTGCGCTGATGCTCCTAATCATGGCTTGCTCCAAGGTCGGCAAGCCGTACTACCTCGACCGCTCGCTCCGTGACAAGGACCTTGCCGACTACACGCCAGAGGACTACGCTACCGGTATCAACGAGGACGCGCCTGACCATGGTGGCAAGTTCATTGTGTTGATGATGCTTGCGGCTGTCGGTTATGTCGGCGCCGATGTGGCGTGCGATGCTGTGACCGTGGAGCTGGCTCAGCGTGAGCCGGAGGCTGTGCGTGGTACGACCCAGACGACGATCTACATGGTCCGCACGATCTTCGTGGCGCTGTCCAACATGTTGACGGGTTTCCTCTTCAACGGCAAGGACTACGGTGGAGACTTCGACTTCTCGCTCTCGTTCCCGCAGTTGATGTTAATCCTCACGATCCTCACGCTTCCCGTGTTCCCATTTGCGTGGTACTTCATCAAGGAGGAGAAGCACCCGGGCGTGAATTTCAAGAACTACATCTCGGAGTTCTGGGAGCTGCTCCAGTCGCGTGCCATGTACCAGGTCATCGCGTACAAGTTCTTCTCCGGTATCTTTGAGAACCTCACGCAGACCGTGTCGTCACCGATCGAGTCGTACTGGGCGAAGGCGACGCCGTTGAACGACACCATCGCTACCGTTCTCAGTAACTTCATCTTTGCGCTGGTGCTCTTCTCGACGGGCAAGTGGGGCTTGAGCTGGGACTGGCGACGGATGCACGCGATTACGCTGATCCTGACCACGCTCATCGACGCGTTCACGACGATGCTGACGACGTGGGATGTGATCCGTTCGCAGTGGTTCTGGCTCGGTCCGCCGCTCCTTGAGAACTTGCCGTCGGGCGTTGGCTGGATCATCGCCACCTACGTGGTTGTCGAGCTTGCTGGTGAGGGCAACGAGGGCGCCGTGTATGGTCTCCTGACGACGGTCTCCAACTTGTCGTCGACCTTCGCGAGCACCATCACCAAGAACATCGATTCCCACTTCGATGTGGGCAGCAAGTTCATCAAGTCGGACACGCACCACGTGCGCCAGCAGGTGACCTATGTGTACCTCATCGCGTACGCGGCCAACGTGGTTGGCCTCATGTTCCTGCCCCTGCTGCCGCGACAGAAGCGCCAGACGCAGGAGCTCAAGGCCAAGGGTGGCAAGAACAAGACGATCGGTGCGATCACGGTGTTCTACTTGATCTTTGCGCTGTGCTGGGCGGTGATGGTGAACATCATGTCGATCTACCCGAGCACCAAGTGTCTCCGCATCGTTGGCGGCACGGGCTGCAAGAAGAAGTAAGCGACGCGACCTGAGGCGTGTGTACCGCGTAGGCGTCGCGGTAGGAGTGCGTAAAGAAACACCCAAGTGGCTGAATGCGTACCCTTTATCTTGAAAGGATAGTGTTGTTTGATCAACTAACCAAGATCGATATGCATCGAGTGGCTGGACCAAATGATGTTGATGTAATGTCCGCGCAGCAGGGCCTCATGGGAGTTTCCTTGGCTGTATGACGCGTCGCGTGGGCGTCTCTGACCGGTAGGTAGAGACGACGATCCCTCTGCGCGCGCTGAGACGATGCACGCCGCCAACGTGGAAGGCGAAACCTTTTCATGGTGAGACGCGCCGTAGAAGTGGCACGCTGCGCACGTCACACCAATATTTCGTTGACAGGGCGCTGCTAGGAGACAGGAGTGGAACAGTCCCTTGGGAGTTGCAGTTTTGACTAACAGGAAGTGCACTGTTGCCCTTTCAGTGATTTATGTCAGTTCTGAGATGTTGAAGTGGCCGTCTAGAGGAAACAAAACGAGCAACATCAACACCGACACTCAAAGGACAAATGCCAGCACCCTTGACACTCAGTTGTGCTTTGTTTGCGACTTTGAGTGACGCCGACCACGTCGGGGACGGACAAATAGGCAAAAGCCATCTTCCTGTTGTTGAAGTCCACGTCCAGTTGTACATAGAAAGGCATTCCAACTAAATGTTGCGAACAATATTGCACGGTACCAGTACCGGTTATCCTCTACGGTACGTTCCGTGTCTGCTTTATCGAAGTGTCTCCGACACGCCCAGACTAACGGCACACCGTAACTATGCGCTTGCTATCGATTTTTATTTTCTCAGGGGGTGCGGCTTTGCGAGCTCACCGATGCGTGTAAAATAGGCTGGAACGCTCATGAGGGCCTTCGCTCACTGTCCTCTTTCTGAGTCGCCACGCGGAAGCCTTGCCTTTCCTTGGGTTCGACAGATACATCTCGCGAGACCACAGGGTTGAGCCAAACAAGTGTGAGCAGACTCCTCGAATGAAAGGTTCAGATGAAGCTCCCTCGCTCCCTTGGTGGCGAGTGGGGTGGATCGTTCACCGCCATTCCTCCCACCTGTCATCAGCGACCAACAGCTGACATCAAGTCAGTGCGAGACAAGAGTGGAAGGTTCCTCGAAGTGCGAAGTGCGTGATCCTCCGCGGCGTGTACAAGGGATGGAGCTCCACGTCGACACCCAAAAGCGACAACGTGCCAAGAGTGGAGATGGTGCCCCTCACATCTGCACGGTGAGGGAGTGGTGTACAGTACTAGTAGGCAACATGGGATGCGTCCAACTCGGCTGCGGGGTCAAGTCCTCACGACGCCATGGCCGACCACGCTGTCGAGACCGAGAGGCCACGCGCTCTGTCAAACGTGAAGGCCAAACAGTGTAGTATGGCATTTAGATTCCAGCGACCTTCACGAGTGTGGTGCCGAGCCTACGCCCGTGCATGCAGCAATTGATGGACCGACGCGGACTGAGAAATCTCACTCGTGGTCATTTACCCACGACTTCGCTCAAGTGCTCAAACAAGTCAAAACCTTAAAAATAAACAGAAATCAACAGAAATAAACAGCAGTTCATCCCTCCTCGTAACATAAACCGAACAATTTGGCTTGGAGGCGTGGCTGCGGTTAGCAGGGGGTCCCACGCGCATAGCACCGGAGCGCAGCGGAGGTCGCGGGCGTGGGTCCTGCAAGCTGCCACACGCCGACCCAACACACATTGAATAGAGAATCTAAAGCACGCGAGGCTCGTGCCGACGGCAGAGCCACCGGAGCGCAGCGGAGGTCGGCGTGTCGGCACGAACGTAGCGCCACCCAACCCCTACGTACGATGTCGCCCCTCCCGAGAGGCCTCCTTTGATTGGTCAAAACCCCCAACTAAATAGTTTAGGTGAGGTTTTAGTAGATAAACGCACGATTCGGTTTATTTGTGAAGGTTTTTGTTCACGTTTAGAGTTCTGTCCTCAAACAATAGGATTCTGAAACGCATCGCGCCGCCAGCGTGGCGTCCGCGGCGAGTCACCTCCACGGGCTGCCTGATCACAAGCGGCCGGCGGCACCCTCAGATCCTTCCCTGAGTGGAACCCGCGGCTCCTGGGGCGGGTCGTGACCCGTGAAGCGGGGGCAAACCTGGGTGCTCTCAGTCCAAGCAACGCGGCGTGTTTGCGCAAATGCATCTCGCCCAACCAGCGACCTGTCCATGCGCATGGTGTTGAATCGACACGGCGGCATGCGAAGCCCCGTCTCGTGCGTGGCAGATGACTGTGAGGCGGGCTTGCACCGGCTGCTGGACCTGGCTCAAAATGATCCGCTCAAAGACGGGGCACTATCATGTCGACGATGGAATCGAAAAAGAGAGGTCTGTTGGTTCTACGGATGGTCAAGACGTACGCAAAGCAGATCCGTAGAGATCATATCTGACAAGTTATGCGTACGGAGGAGGGGAAAGTGGCCAGTGAGATGGGCGTGCGCCGTTGTGGATAAAAGAAATCGTGCATAGAAATGGCTCGCCGCGCGTTGTGGTGCGTGCACCTCGACAAAAGCAAGGACACGAAACACCACGGAGCTTAATTTCACAGGAGCCCAAGGCCAATTGGAAAGTGAAGGAAACACCACCGCGCGGCAAACGTTAATCTCGTCTATTAGTGCTGCGGATGGCTGCATTTGTGATGAGAACGGCATGCGCATGCCGTTCCAAGAATATCACTCGGAGGGGGCATACCTGGATACGGTCTCCGCATCAAGAACGGAGACCTTCATAATTTACTCGCATCATCGAAAAGAGTGCAGTGTGGATACCCTCATCTCAGTCGCGTTCTTGGTGATGATCCCTGCACACAAGAGGAAACGCCGACAGTAATCACCGGCAGGCCGGTCCACGTGTTTGTTGGCTCGCTTTCGAAACCATGCGTGTCGAGAACAGACAGCAACTGGCTAGGACTTTGGTCAGGTCGCCGGCTTGCGGCTGCGATCATACGGAGATCAAGACAGAGAGATGGGCTGGTCCGACGAGAAACGAGAGCTTTTGGGTGAGATGGGGTCAGCAGCTCTGCTCCCCGTGTGGCCGTAAAGCCTCGTCTTCGATCACGTTGGAATGATTGGCAAGCTCCAGCTGCTCGCGATTGAGAAGGGGTCGCCCCTAACGTTAGTTCACGCATGCGAGTCATCGTTTGGAATGGCGCTGACCGCCTGCCCCCTATGTCGCTGTCGACGACGCTCGTCGGCAAAGACCTTGAGCCCGTTCCGTTTTGATCATTCTCGGTTTTGCCGGCCAGCGCACAAGCACCGCTCCCTCCCAGACGCCAAGAACCACCCACAAGCACCATGCCGGCTGCCTCGCAGGCTGACATCGTCGAGCGTGTCTCGTACATCTCGTCGGCCACCCGGGCCAAGGACGACGCCGGCTACATCGACGCCAAGACGCCCGACCTCGGCGACATTGAGGGCGGCGCGCTCCGCGCCGGCGGCCGCCCGCACATCTGGGGCCGTGACTACATTGGTCTCCTAATCCAGTACGCGGCCGTTGGTATCGTCTACGGTACGCTGCCGTCGACTGTGTACCCCGTTCTCCAGAACTACCTCAACATGGAAGGTACCCAGATCGTGTCGGCCAAGGTGCTGCTCAACTTGCCGTGGTCGTTCAAGGTGCTCTACGGTCTCGCCACGGATTGTTTCCCGATCTTCGGCTACCGTCGTCGCCCGTTCATGATGATTGGTTGGGGTCTTTGTGCGCTGATGCTTCTCATCATGGCCTGCTCCAAGATTGGCAAGCCGTACTACCTCGACCGCTCGCTGCGTGACAAGGATCTTGCTGACTACACGCCGGAGGACTATGCTACCGGCATCAACGAGGACGCTCCGGACGCCGGTGGCAAGTTCATTGTGTTGATGATGCTTGCCGCTGTTGGTTACGTCGGTGCGGATGTGGCCTGTGACGCCGTGACCGTGGAACTCGCCCAGCGTGAGCCCGAGGCTGTGCGTGGTACGACCCAGACCACGATCTACATGGTCCGCACGATCTTCGTCGCGCTGTCCAACATGTTGACTGGCTTCCTGTTCAACGGCAAGGACTACGGCGGAGACTTCGACTTCTCGCTCTCGTTCCCGCAGTTGATGCTGATCCTCACGATCCTCACGGTTCCCGTGTTCCCG
>JAMFLL010000256.1:29324-48792 GCA_027475725.1 Pythium rhizo-oryzae | reverse complement strand
AGTGTCACTGGATGCCAGTGATGACTCATTACGGGTGTCGTCGAGGCGGAGTCTCCACCTCAGGAACTTCCTCAGGGAGACCTTGGGCACGATGCGGTGGACTTCACCACCCACGCTGAACCCAACGATCTCTACCGTCAAGCGCATTCGTTCAAGCGATTGAATGACGGCTATGGCCAATGCGTTCCAATGCGGTGACGGTTCTCGAGAGCAATGAAAGTTCAAAGGCACATGGATTTGTCATAGTTAAGATAGAACTTTGGTCGTTCATTCGTCTCTGTCGCTCGTTACACGATGGCTGCCGAGAGCGCGAGGCACGCGACGACAAACGACAGCACCACGCGACGACCGCTCGCAGATTTGGTGGGAGCCGAAGTCGGCACCGAGGCCGGAGGCGCGCTGGTGGGGTTCACGCTCGGCTGTGGGGGCGACGTGACGGCTTTCCGGTCGCCCTTGCAGATCGCCCCGTCGGGCACGCGCTTGCACAAATCATCGATCAGCTCGGCTTGGACCGTGATATTTCCGTCGTCACCGGCGGACCCCTCGCGCTCGACACTGAAGAAAAATCGCTGGCCCTTCACTACAAGCAGAGTGCCGACGCGCGGTGGCGGACGCTGCTCCGTGGAGAATTCCTTGCTGCCGCCGTAGCTACCGTACGCAAATGTGGCGTTCTCGAGATCTTCGAGCTGCGTGACGTTGAGCTCGACGGACGCATCCGCGATTTCGACGAGCGGCTCGGGTTTGCCTTTGGCGTCGAACTTGGCGCCGTTGGGCAGCGCCGCGGTCATCGTTTCCTTGGTTCCATCGCCAGTGAGCTGGAGCGAGAACAGGAGGCCAGGGGTGGCCAGCGGGGCGCTGACCATCGTGCTCATCTTGTCGCTGGAAGTCGCAGATTCGGAAGTGCGTCGGTTCACCAACGGAGCCGCCAGCGGGCATCGGGGACTCCCCGACGGGGAGTAGAACTGAACCGTGTTGAAGGGAATTGGCCGCCTTTAGCCAACACTGTGGGTAGACAGTACAATGCCATCAGAGCCGAAACTAATGAATCCATGTGGCCCAAGAAAAATGCTTTGGGGACGTTGAAGTTCGTTCTTGACTGGATGGGTGCAGAATGCCCACCATACAAACCCCCAGACATCTTTACCCACTCCGCCCGCTGCACGCTCGTGTCCAAGAAGCGCTTTCGAGTGGACACCGTGGGACTCGCGATGATGCTCGACTGCGGTCGCCCTCCGAGCACTCGAACTACTTCATGTCGTTTACTGCGCTTTGAGGTTGCGGCAATCGTCGCGCAGTTCAGGCTCGTTCCATTTTTATCGCAGTAGTTCTCGATCCATCGTCGCAGCTTCATTGCACTACGGACGGACCAATGTCCACGGTGTTGGGTGCGTGGTGGCGCTGAATATGCGACGCCATTGCTGTGCACCACAACCACGCCAGGGTCCACAGTGTTCCCATCGTGTTGTCGGCTCAGCATCGAGTGCCAGTGTCACACACTTTCTTTACTACATACCGTATTAAAATAGTTAGTGCTGCCCCGCTGGGCAGGATTAACTGACTCCGGCACCATCCTCATTCTAACTGCCTGCGTCCGTCAGTCTGTTTCCACGAGAGGACTTGGACACGACCCGTTTTGCTCACACAAGCTGAGAACGCACGGCTTCAGGTAGGGCCACACGCACCCGGTAGCAAGGCGGCAGTTTTTCCGTAACACAGCGAATACGTGATTCACGCCTTCTGGAATGCAAAGGTTTGCGCAATATACTTGGGTTAGGACGGATAGCAATGCTGTGTGTCACGCACTACGCCATGGCTGCCGAGAGCGCGAGGCACGCGACGACAAACGACAGCACCACGTGGCGGGCCCCCGAAGACTTGGTGGGAGCCGGAGTCGGCACCGAGGTCGGGGGTGCGCTGGTGGCGTTCACGCTCGGCAGGCTCGACGAGCCACCGGCGCTGCCCGCCCCAGAACTGCTCGTGACAGCGCCGCTCGCCTCTGGGGGCGACGTAGCCTTCTCGTTATGGCCCTTGCAAATCGACTCGCTGGGCACACGCTTGCACAGGTCGCCGATCAACTCGGCTTGGACCGTGATATTTCCGTCGTCACCGGCGGACCCCTCGCGCTCGACACTGAAGAAAAATCGCTGGCTTTCCACCACAAGCAGCGTGCCGACGCGCGGCGGCGGACGCTGCGCCGTGGAGAACTGCTCGCTGCCGCCGTAGCTGCCGTACGTAAATGTGGTGTTCTCAAGCCCTTGGAGTTCCGTGATGTTGAGCACGACGGACGCGTCCGCAATTTCGATGAGCGGCTCGGGTTTGCCGTTGGCGTCGAACTTGGCGCCGTTGGGCAGCGCTGTGTGGACCATGCCCTTGGTCCCGCCGCCGTTGAACCAGATCATGTACAGGAAGCCAGGGGTGGCCAGCGGGGCGCTGACCATCCAACTCATCTTGGCGCTGGAAATCACAAATTTGGAAGTGCGTCGGCCCACCAACGGAGCCCCCCCCCCCCCCCCCCCCCCCCAGGCCGGGGGGCTCCGTTGGGCGGGGGGGGAGTAGAACTGAACGAAGTTCGGTACCGAGCCTCGTTCCCCAAGGGAATAGCGTGGGACACGGTGTGGGGTGTGATGTCACACTGTGTGTAGACAGTACAACATGATCGGAGCCGAAACTAATGAATCCATGCGGCCCAAGAAAAAATACTTTGGGGACGTTGAAGTTCGTTCTTGACTGGATGGGTGCAGAATGCCCACCATACAAACCCCCAGACATCCTTACCCACACCGCGTGTCCTACTGCGTGCTGTACGTAGCGGCAAGCGAGCATCGTTGCGAGTCCCACGGTGTCCACTCGAGAGCACTTCCACCACCACCGTCTCACGCGCAGTCCCGTAACCCTTGCATGGGCGCTCACTCTTTCATTCTCCACCGTCGGTCCACCAAGACTGGCGTGTATGTGATCCAGGGCGGCCTCGCGTACATTCTGCCCGAGCGGAGGCCCGGCGGTGTCTGCGGTGGCGCGGACCGAATCGCGTTCCAGATGGCACTGCTCCCGGACTACTGTCGCGCCGACGCATCGCTGCCCGAGTGCGCCAAGGTCTCACCACCGTCTGCCTCGTCGGCGGTGCACACGTCACGCAAGAGCAGCTCGGCGGTGGCGTTGCTGTGCGCGCTGATGTCGGTTGCGACCACGAGCGCTTTGTTCTAAACAGCATTGCACGAGACCTCTGACGATGAACCCACCTCGATAATACATGTACATTCTCTGCTCTACGCCCACCCGACCACTGAGTTTCGTGACCACCGACCATGCCATTGCTAGCTCTAGCAATTGCAGTACTGGTGGGCTGCACGGTGGGATTAGCCATTGGGAGGGGGCAGACTCTGTTGAGAAGGCGAGCGTGAGGAGTGCATGTGCATGTACCTACCTGCCTTCCTTGAAGGTTCATCAGAAATTAGAGAGAGATCCGAAAACATAGCACGCCACAAATGTTCGAAAAAACGAATGAGAATGAGATATTTTTCCACGCACGAGCACACTACCAGAACCATTTAGCTATGCGAGTCGCGCCCTCCGCGAGATGCGTGAGGGTGCGCTAGAAGAGACAGAGTCAACGCGCTTCTCACGCCGCCGGCGTCGGCGTCGGCTGGAACTCGACGGCGAGCGGCATCTGCGCGGCGAACACGTCCAGCACAACCGAGAGCGGCGCGGCGTGGCCGTCGGCGTCCTCGTCGGCAGCCTCCTCCACGTTCGCGCGCAGCGAGCGCTTGCTGGTGAGCTGCTCGTGGGCGGGCAGGTCGCTAACGAGCGCGGCGTGGGCCTTGTAGAGGCTGTAGACCGGGATGAGCGGGTTGGCGCCCATGATACCGAGGTGGTCCATCGCGAGCGGCTTGAACGTGACCCACGTACCGCGCTTGGAGCGGCCGGAGAAGTCCACGACTGGCGCGACGCCGTCGCTGGGCTGCGAGATGACGTTCACGAAGCCGTCGTTGCGCAGCCAGTCGTCGGAGAAGCCCAGCGCCGAGGTCGCGCGGCTGCCCATGAGCGTCGCGATAGGCGCCGTGAACGCGCTCGCGGCGACGAGGTTGGGCAGCGCGATCTTGCGCAGCAGCGGGTCGCGCCAGTCGTACGTGGCGTCCGAGACGAACGAGTAGTAGTACACGTTGGGCAGCGTCGTGACCCACTTGTTCTGTGCCTTGGCGCCGGGTGTCGCGAGCGAGTAGCCGGCGTTGTCGTTGTAACCCTTGGCGAAGAGCTTGCTCTGGAGCACGCGGTTGATGTAGTCCTTGAACGACTCGCCGGGGGCCTTGTTCTTAATGCCCCACTGGTCCATCACGGGGTCGTAGAACGACTTGGAGAGGTCGCCAAAGACGCCGAGCAGGCTGAACGCCGCGGCCGCGACGGTCTCGATGAGGTCCGGGTCGACCGTGATCATGTCGGCGAGCGTCGAGCCGCTGTTGGGCGTGGACATGGTCGTGATCGAGTGGACCCAGTCCTTGCCGCCGGCGAAGAGCGGGTGCGACGCCGGGTTCTCGGGCGTCTGCGCGTTCTGGACGCCCTTGTTGAGCATCTGCGCGAGCATGCGGATCGTGGAGCCGCCCATGCTGTGGCCCATGAGGTGGACCTTCTGGAGCTTGCCGTCCACGACCGTGCCCCACTGCGGGAAGAGGCCCGTGTAGTTGCGACCGTAGCGCAGGTGGCCGTTCACCTTGGCGTGGTTCTCGCCGTAGTCCACCTGACCGCCCTTGATCTGCGCGTACAGGTCGCACGCGCGGTCCCAGTCGCTTGAGAGCTTGCCGACGCCCACAGTGTACACGGTGTAGCCTTCGGCGCGAAGCTTCTCCGGGAAGTTGCCCTGGAGCGTGCCCCAGTACGGCACGTTGAGGAACTCGCCCGTGTTCCAGCCCATAAGCCCGTGGACGAGCACGATCGGGTACTTGTTGGCGGCCTCGACGGCCTGGCTCACGAGCGTGACCGCGAGCAGCAGCGAGAGCAACTTGGCCATGGCGTTCTTCCGGACGGGAGCTTGGAGTGCGTGGCGCGAGGCAGATCCGAGAATGACGTCCAGTGACATGGACGCCCGTAGGCTCCCACATGGCGCCGTCCTGGAGACCTTCAAGGGGGCAGGGCGCTCAACTGCCTATCGCTGGATTCACCCGCGACGAAACACAGGCCAGGTCGCGGGTGGAACGAGCAGGAGGTGATGTGCCGTCCGGACCGCATCGAGATCTTTCGCGCAGCTTCAAGGCGCCCGTCATCATCGCGGGGAGAACGCCGGGTGCTTTTCCGCCACCCACTCACAGTACGGTAAAGTATTTTCGATTACCATCTCAAAGAAAGGCCCAGCCACCATTCCGGTCCCGAGGGTTTGGCACCCATCCGTGCATTGGTTCTTTGAGATGGGAAATCACCGAGAATGCCTTCGATCTCATCTCACTGCCACCCGTCAGGCATCTGGGATGCGAGTTCAACTGATTATGCACGCGAGGAGAAGTCGCGGCGAAGCGCTTGAACGGTTTTTTTTGGAAGGTCCACCTCAACGAACAAGAGCGGGACCTTCGCCATCTGCCAGCGCACCAATGCCAGGACAGCGTGTGAGTGCAGCCCCCAGCCCCACGCGGGCGTCGACACAAAGCCCGCGTCGTTGTACTCATCCGGACACGCGGGAAGGATGACCAAGCGACTTGCCATCGGGACCCTCTTCCCACAGGCACGCGAAAGAGACACCGGAAGAACGCCATGCCTGGCTGTTCATGTCCATGGCCTAACAGCAGCACCATAGTACTCGGAAGGCTCTGGACGGACCGAAACTGAAGCGGTGACCCGCGAGTGTGACGCGGCGCGCGTGGCGAACCATGTTGACGGCGACACCCGCGCGGAAGGCTACCGTAAGGTGCAGTACGGAACAGAAAGATCCGCAAACGGGATCCCCTTCGACCGTGGAAGCTCTTAGAAAGCGACTTTTGGGGCGTCCGAGTCCACGAAAGTTCCGGTGCCGTCGGCGATGGGGAAGAGCCCGGCGGCTCCGTGAGCGTTCCGTTTTTGTTCTGGTCGATCTTCGACTGGCAGTCAGTCGACGGTTTCGCGCTTCTTCAAGGTGAGACCGACGTCGATGATTGGAAGAAAACGAAGGTATCAGCTCATGAGTGGTTGAAAATGGGAACAGATCCGAACGGTGGTCCGTGCTCTGTGCCGCCGAAGGGGCGCGAAGGGGCCCGGGCAGCAAGTCGAAGAGGATACAGAGCGGGCAGCTGCTGGGAGAGCTGTGTACATGTACTGTACGCCGGCGCTGGAGCTTCAACGTCCGAGGTCCACCTCTCGCAACTCTCCCAGTCAGTCCCCCTTTGTGCGAAGAGAACAAACGACACTCACAGCCCCACCACTAGCATTGCTTTTTTTGTTGGGTGGGGCGTGCGCCAAATGCAGACGTGAGGCACATGTTCATCCCACGCCTTCGCGCGCCAAATGCGGCGTGTCCCAAGAATGGAAGCCTGGTGCACCAAGCGCTCGGCGACTGCTTGGGCTATTTCCGGCGCGAAATAACGGCGTGCGGGAAAGCGACGGAGCTCACTGGATGTGGCGGCTACATACCACTACGGCAGCGCAGGCGACGCGAACGCCTCGGTAAGGCGGCCGACAGCGCGAGCGATTAGGCTGTTGAAGTACCGACACCGTCGAGAAACTGTGGATGGCGTCGCTGGCCGAGCTGCGTGATGCGCTCACAGCGCTCGGGCTCTCTACCTCGACGGGGGCGCTGCGCGGGGACGAGCGCCGTGCCGCGTTGGAGCAGAGGCTGCGCGACGCGCGTGGCAAGCTCGGTGTCGAGGTGCTGTCAACGCGAGAACATGAACGACAAGCCGATAAAGCTGCGGTTCGTATCGCAGCGACAGCTTCCGAGATGGGAAAAGACGACTATCGGAGCATGCCGCTGAGCGAGCTGCGTAACGAACTCGAGGCGCGAGGTCTGTCCACGCAGACACCGGGGCTGAAGGGCGACGCACGGCGCCACGCGCTCATCCAGCGTCTACAGAATGTCGGGGCGGATCCACGTGCCAGGACTAAGACAGTAGAGGTGCCAGAGCAAGCGACGGACGCGGCGGACTCGGAGGCGCTCAAGTCGTCACGTAGCTCGGTATCCTCGTACTCTGCTGCCAGTGAGTTTCTGTTTTTCGACTCGTCGCGTGGCGGTACCGGCGACTCTCAGACTGAGCGGGCCGTGGTGCCACAGATTCGACTGCCGAGGCCTCCTAAGGACACATTGCCGTTCACTGGTCTGAGCTCGGGACTGTCCACACACATTCGGTCTCAGCTCGAGCGCGAGCTCGTCGACCTCAGGAAGCAGCTCCACGAGCTTCGAGCCCATCGCTCTCGCGCAACCTCACGGCGTCTGCAAGACGCCGGCTTCCACGCAGACCTCGATTCGCTCTCAAGTACAATGGCGCAACTGGAGGCGGAGAGGCAGCGACTTCTTCGTATCGCATTCGCGCACGAACTAGTCACGACCACAGCGCTCTCAGGCAAGCAAGCCGAGCTCGTGCAGCAAGACGCGGTCGCGCTCATCGAGAAGCGCCAGGAGCTGCTACGCCACCAAATCCAGTGTGTAAAGCGGGCGCTTCTGCTATCCCGAGATGGAGTTCCGCTCGAAAACGACCCAGAGGACGTTGCACTGGAACAGACTATCCGCCGCATCGAGATGCAGCTCCGTCAATCATCCTCCGGCTCAACCGCTCGATCTTCCTCATCCTCTTCATCAGTTGCATCATTGCCAACGTTGAACGGCGTGAATCTCCTCTCGGCACCAATGCTCACGCGCTGCCGATCTGTCCCGACGCATATGTTCCATGAGACTTGGCATGAACTCGACGACAACGAAAAGCAGCAACTCCACCAGGAACTTAAGGCTCAGAAATCCTTCCGCATCCGCCGCGACCGCATCTGTGTCGGGAAAAGCACGCCTCATTCAGCTCGGGGCCACGCGTCGACCGCGATCGCCACTGGTCGCCATGGCATTCTTGAGTTCACGCGGTATCCGCCTACGCGTGCCGATAAGCTGGGGGTCAAGGCGCTCTTTTTGGAGCAGTGTCAGCGAAGTAATGCTGAGATTCTCGGCGTGTACAAGCTGGCACTCGCCGATGAGCCACACCACGCAGTCGTGTTGGGAAACTATGCGCGCTTCTTGCACGAACGCTGCCAAAACCACGCGGAAGCGCAACGGGTTTACGAGCTCGCAATTAAGGCTGACCCGCTCCGGGTCGCCACTTTGGCGTCCTACGCCTCATTCTTACACCACGCGCGTCAAGAACACGAGTACGCCAAACGGCTATACGCGCAGGCGCTCCAGATCAACCCGGATGATGCGTCGCTACTCGGAAACTACGCCAGTCTGTTGCGGAAGCGGGCCAACAGCAGTGTTTCGGATCTCGTTGAAGCGAAGCAGCTCCTCTCGCGCGCCCTTGAGATCGATAAACACAATCTGGAGAACCGTCTTCAACTTTTGAGGGTCATGGAGGACTTGGGCGAGACCGCGGCGTCTCTCCTTGGCTATGAGCAGCTGATACGAGACGTTGGGTCGGCGAGTGAGAGTGCGAGCGACCAGAACCAAGAGGAGCTTACGCCTCCCCGAGAGAAAGCGGTCAACAAGCGCGCGCACGTGTACGGCAACTTTGCCAACTTTCTCAATCGATCCGGCAACGTTGAGAGAGCAAAGTGCATGTACGAGGAGGCGCTGCGCTTGTGCCCCGACGACGAGCTTATCCGGCGGAACTTGTACGTATTCACGAGATCTCTAAAGCTGAACCTGGCCGCTAACGCCACTGATTCCTTGTGGTTACCTCTAGCTCGTTATGTTTACGGTCGCTCAAGAGGACGCCGCGTCCCTGAGCTCTGCAACGGTGACGGCGAAGCCGCAGCTTTGTGTGAACTCACCTCGAATATACACATCTGGGGCGAGCAACCGGAGCATCATTCAAAATAGGTCATCAGTCGTGTGCAGCACCTCAAGCCAACTGAAGCGTTTCGCATTTTGCTTCATGCGATCCAGTCACCGAGCCTATGCTACGCATTTCTCACCATGTGGACGCCGCATGGGAGCAGGATGGCCCAGTGCTGACGCGCGGGCGTGAAATTAGTCCGAAGAAGCTCGGGGCGCACCGCGGCGATGACCCGGGACAAATAGCAGAGGGCTCAAATTTTTTAGCTGCTCCTCGAGGCGCCGCAGGACGGGGAGCAGTTGCCGCGGGTCCTCGGTTAGAGCAGTTCCGGTCAGAGACTCCTGCCTGCGCCTTCACGGTCTCACTTACTCGACATTTTTGTGCGGTAATCAACACGGCTAAACTCTTTTCGGGTCCGATAGGCCGTGATGTTGTTGCTGTTGCCGCGACTGACGCCGCTGACGTCACTGTGTGCCATGGAGCGGACGCCTCGCCGGCATGGAGACTAATCCGCACTCATCAGCAGCCGCGATCGAATGGCTGGTGATTGGCTGTCCCATCGATCACGCCGTAATAGCGGGGTATACGTTTCCACAGTATATTTATGCATATGGGTCCGATGATAGGTCGGCATCCAAGGGATCACTATCATGTATTGGAGGTTGTTCGACCGTCGTCGACGGTGCTCCCGTGAGAAATGCACATCGCTGGCTCCTCCCAGTTCCACATCTGCACCGCGCACGACGCGCCGCCCCACAACACGAGCATGGCCAGCGAGTTCGTACAGATCAACACGCCGACGGCCGCGGCCCCCGCGGCGACGCTAACGCTCCAGTGGACCAACCTCTCGCTCCGCGCGTCCGTCAAGAACCCCACCACCAAGACCGTCGACGAAAAAGTCATCCTCAATGACGTCAACGGCTTCGCCAAGCCCGGCGAGCTGCTCGTGATCATGGGACCATCCGGCGCCGGCAAGTCCTCGCTCCTCGACTGCATCTCCGGTCGCAACAACAAGGCCGAAGGAAGCATCACCGTCAACGGTATGCCCTGGAACAAGAGCCTCAAGCGACTCGCCTCCTACGTCATGCAGGACGACCTCTTCTACGAGACCATCACCGTGCGCGAACACCTGCTCTTCCAGGCCAAGCTCCGCATGGGCAAGACACACTCCGTGCAGCAGTACACCGAGCGCGTCGACACCGTCATGGAGGAGCTCGGACTCATGAAGTGCCGCGACACGCTCATCGGCGGATCGGCGCTGCGCGGCATCTCTGGCGGCGAGCGCAAGCGTCTCTCGTTCGCCACCGAGATCCTCACGAACCCGTCGCTGCTCTTCGTGGACGAGCCCACGTCGGGTCTCGACAGTTTCATGGCTGAGACCGTCGTGCTGCAGCTCCAGCAGATCGCGCGTGACGGCCGCACGGTCATCGCGACGATCCACCAGCCGTCGAGCGAGCTCTTTGCGCTGTTTGACAAGCTGTACTTGTTGTCGGACGGCGCGACGGTGTTCCACGGCAAGGCCTCCGAGTCGGTGGACTACTTTGGTTCGCTCGGATACCAGTGTCCGCCGTTCTTGAACCCGTCGGACTACTTTATGCGCCAACTTGTGGTCGTCGACAAGGCTACGGACGCAGCCGGGGTTGAACGTGTGGAGAAGCTCAAGTCTGAGTGGTCCAGACGTATGCACACGCACCCGACGTCGACACTGAACGGGTCGCTTCTTCTCACGAAGGACGCTTCGGGATGGAGCGAAGACACTTCCGAGCCCGCGGAACGACTCGGCTTCTGGCAGCAGACCATCGTGCTGGGCCAGCGCAACTTCGTGCAGCTTCGCCGCGACCAGATCGTGTTCACGGCGACGCTTGTACAGTCGCTGTTTGTGGCTGTCTTTGTCGGGCTTGTGTACCTGGACCTGGACGTCTCGCAGCGCGGTATCCAGAACTACGTCGGCGCGTTCTACTTTCTCGTGCTCAACCAGCTCTACGCCGCATCCTACCCGACGTTCATCGGCGTGCCGCTCGAGCTGCCGATCATCACGCGCGAGTACAACGCCGGGCTCTTCAACCTGCTCGCCTGGTATATCGCCAAGAACGTCAGCGAGCTACCCATGCACATCCTCAACCCGATCCTCGCGTTCGCTCCCGCGTACTTTCTCATCGGCATCGGCCGCAGCGTCGGGCTCTTTCTCGGCATGCAGCTGATGATGTACCTGATCAACTCATGCGCGGTCGGGCTCGGGTACATGATCTCCTGCACCGTGCGCCGCGTGGAGCTCGCGCCGATCATCGGCTTCATCGTGATGCTGCCGTTCATGATCTTCAGCGGGCTGCTCGTCAACACGAACGACGCGCCAGCGTACTTTTCCTGGATCCAGGAGATTTCACCGGTCATGTGGGGCTTCAAGGGCTTCATGCAGCTCTTCTGGGACCAAGTGGGCGACATCGCGTGCGACCCGGTGAACGAAGTGTGCTCGGCCAGCTCGGGTGCCGACGTGCTGCGCTCCTACAGCATGCAAACCGGCTCGGCGGTCGCCTCGGGGCTGTATGTGCTTGCACTGGACGTGGGGTTCCGCGTCATTGGCTTTGGCGGGCTCTGGCTCGCGGTGCGCGCCAAGAAGAGCAGCAATTAGAGAGTGCATGCAATGGAAACGCAAGTATATTGATCTGCTGAAATTGATCGTCTCTTGGGGATCTGTGCTACCACTGAAAATGAGTTCGATAACCTTACCTTACGCAGTGTCCCCGCGCAGAGAGCGTCGTCCTCCTGGCGTCTGCGCGATCGTCTGCTGCGTGTCCATCGCCCCTGGCTGCTGCGACTCGTAATCAGCGAGCTTCTGTAGTTCGTAGGGGGGCGTAAACGACTTCATAGGCAGCTGAGTTTGGTGGTCGTTCTGCTTTCGTTCCAGATCGGGGGGATACTCCGTCGACATAGGCTGTTGCGTGTTGTGCTTATCGAGCGCACGTCTCTCGTCCCCTCCCCCGGGCCAAAGCGTTGCTTCAGGCTGCTGCGGCTGGTGTTCACCGAGCTCGCGCGTCTCCATCCGCCCCGATTCCAGCTGGATGGTGTGCGTAATCCCGTTGATCGCGACTAACCCAAGCACGGCGACCCCGGCGATGGTGAGAACGGAGCGGGGTTGCATCCTCACTGTGAGTACGAAAGTGTCGGGTCGTGAAGGGCGACTGCAAAGTGTGGCGAGCAGGGCGAAATCGAGAATGGCGTTCTGGCCCACCAATACCAGAGCGAAGGGTCTCGCGTGGTTTCTCTCTCTCTCTCTCTCTCTCTCTCTCTCTCTCTTTCTCTGTGGTGATAGCTGCGTACAGTCCCGGGGCACTATATGGGAGCTTGCAGCTCACCGGAATTCTCGGAGATCACCTGATACGGGCGATGGAAGTCGGTGCATCCTCATCCTCACACTCAGCACAAGATGCCTATCAACGGCGTGCAGAAGACAGAACGCGTCTGGAGGTGGATCCGGGCTGCCGCAAGACTTGGCGTTGAGATGTATCTCAGGATAGGAAGCATCTTGTGAGATCTCTCACGAAGGTGGCCCTGTGAGGGAAGTGGATGCCACGTCCTGTGTAGGACCCGCTCAATACTATAACCTATGAGATCGGCTCGATCCTTGGAAGTTTATGGTAGTTCATGAACTTCGATGGATCTTGCCCGTCCCGGTGGTACAATCTGCTAAATGACTCACTCACGGGGAACAAATACTGATTTAGGTCAAGCGTTCTGGGAAGTGGATGAGATAGATGCGTTGGGTCGGCATCCACCCACTCGGAAGACATCGCGAACGTGTGCCCATTCTCGACGCGACGGACGAGCCTTTGTAGGGATCGCTCAGCAAGAACACATCCGCACGCTTGAACGTTCCGACCTGTCCGGGCAGCCACCGGAGCCGACAGTTTGTGGTTGTTTGTGTCGAAGATCTGGGTTAGCTACGATGGAGTATCGCGATCAACGATCAACGATCAACGTAAACGCCAAGTCGATGCAGTCATGCGTGGGGATCAGTCACGCACGGCATTACGAGTGTCAACTTCACGCACCCCTCGCACGATGGATGTCAATCGTGGACACGCCTCCTCTGGGTCCCCTCCGCACCATTTATGTCCAAGTGGACGAATGGTAGTGGTAGGATCCTGCGGTGAAGTTGGATGCGACGATTGGTGTGGGATTTCAAGGGCTTCATGCAGCTCCTTTGGAACCAAGGGGGCGACATCGCGTGCGACCCGGTGAACGAAGTGTGCTCGGCCAGCTCGGGCGCCGACGTGCTGCGCTCCTACAGCATGCAAACCAGCTCGGCGGTCGCCTCGGGACTGTACGTGCTTGCACTCGACGTGGTGTTCCGGGTCATTGGCTTTGGCGGACTCTGGCTTGCGGTGCGCGCCAAGAAGAGCAACAATTCAAGAATGCAGCAAATGGGGACGCAAATATATTGATCCGTTGAAGTTGAGAGCATCATGTCGGGATCTGTGCCTCCGCGAAACGAAGGAAATGCAGTTGGATGGTCGTACCTATCTTACGCAGTGTCGCCGCGCAGAGAGCGTCGTCCTCGTGGCGTCTGGGCGTTCGTCTGCTGCGCGTCCATCGCAACTGGCTGCTGCGTGCCGTGGTTGACGACAACTCGTTCCCCGTCAGGCGGGTAACGCGTGCTCTCCGTCTGCTGGCTGTCGTGGGTAACAACCGCCCGCTCCCCGTCCGGCGGGTAGCGCGTGCTCTCCGTCTGCTGCGTGTCGTGGGTAACAACCGCCCGCTCCCCGTCCGGAGGGTAGCGTGTGCTCTTCGTCTGCTGTGATCCCTTGCCACTGAGCTTCAGCAGGTCGTCGGGGGGCGGAAGCGTTACCGAAGGCTGCTGCGCTTGGCGGTCGATCGGCATTTTCTCGTCCGGGGGGAAAGACGTCGACACAGGCTGCTCCGTGTCGTGGTTATTGTCCACCCGTTCCACGTCTGGGGGGTAGCGAGTGCTTTGGGTCTGCGATCGCTCCACGTCCGGAGGGTAGCGCGTGCTCTCCGTCTGCGCCCGTTCCATGCCCGGCCCAGGCCAATGCGTCTTTGACGGCTCCTGCGGCTGGTGGTCACCGAGCTCGCGCGTCTCCATCCGCCCCGAGCCCAGCTGCACGGTGTGCGTCGCACCGTTGATCGCGACTAAGCCTAGCACGGCGACCGCGGCGAGTGTGAGAATCGTGCGGGGCTTCATCTTGAGTACGAAAGTGTTGGGTCTTGAAGGGCGACTGCGAAGTGTGGCGAGCTGGGCAAAATCCAGAATGGCAATCTGGCAATCTGGCAATCTGGCCCACAAACGCCAGAGCAGAGCGACCTCGCCTGGTTTCACTCCCTGTGGTGATAGCAGCGTACTTCGAAGTACAGTACTGTACCGCGGTAGGTGGGAGCTTGCAGCTCGCTGGAATTCTCGGAGATCACCTGATACGGGGGGATGGAAGTCGGTGCATCCTCATCCTCACACAGGCCAAGCATTATGCCTACCTAGGCTGGGCGTGCCTATCAGCGGCGTGCAGAAGGCAGTAGTGCTCGCGTGCATTTGAAGGAGAATCAGGGCTGCCGCGAGATTCGGCGTTGAAGGACATATCACATGATCGGAAGTTCTTCGAAGTACGTATCCTGTGAGAGTGTCGGCCGAGGCACCCGTGCCCACCACGAGCGTGGCCGGCGCTAACAGCTATAAAAATGACGAAGGACATATCACAGGATCGGAAATACGTACTAAGTATCCTGCGGGTAGCTCTTTCGGAAATGGGCTTGTGCGGGAAGTGCGCGCAAGAGAATTCACTGCGCGTATATCTCGTGAAGGACCCTCATAATCGAATAGCCTATGAGATCAACTATACATATGGAAACTCATCGTGAACTTCAATGTGTGTTGTAATGTGATAATAACGATAGCCTCCACGCGTTTATTATGGACCCATTCGAGAAGCTGCGTGTTCCAGAATCCAGAGACAGGAGAGTTCAATTCCGCCAGTCCAGCACGAAGGGGTTCTAACTCAGGCGATCACAACCCTGAGATGACATGAAAGGGAAGTCTATTGAACGCGCTTAAACGCACTCGTAGCTTCAGCTAAGAAACTAAAGGCGAGCAGCTAGCAGCCACTCATCACTCCAGGAGGAGGTCACAACCAGCGTATCTCCTCTGTACACAACTGTGTGAGAGACAGAAACAAGGGTGAACCCGGCGCCTCAAGTCTGGTTCTCCCGCCATGCTCACGACAACAGCAAGGCACTCGCTCCCTCCGAACCTTGTAGGTGCCTACAGTCTGGAGCACCTGGTTTTGAGCTTATCGTCAAGTTCAACTGTGGGTGAGTCCGTGGCCTTGTCAATGAGCGCATGAAGTACAGTAGTCCGACGGGTTCAGACTGGCAGCAAAGCAAGCTAAAGTAGTCCACCGACTCGGACGCGTTGGCTTGGAACACAGTCGCGCCGTTATGGTGAGCGTGTGATCATCACCTGAACGATGGCATTGCTAAGTTTGCTAAGTTTGTGAAGCTACGCTCGTTGCAGTTGCTGTGCTTGTTGGGCTGCTGCAGCTGGTTGTTCTCGAAGACGTTGGTCCGAAACGGGAATTTGATCCTCAGCCCTGCTATGCAGCCAATTCCGCACTGTGCGACGATTCGCGTCGAGAACACTAGCGTCTGGGTCGAGTTGCAGACGGCACCTCGACGCAGTCATACGCGGAGATCCGCCGCGCACAGTGCCACGAGTGTCACCATTACGTACCCCTCGCATGATGGAAGTCAATCGTGGTCTCGCATCCGCACCATTTATGTACAAGTGGACGAATGGTATGGGACGGTACGTGCTTGCACTGGACGTGGCGTTCCGCGTCATTGGCTTTGGCGGACTCTGGCTCGCGTTGCGCGACTCGCGATGCGCGACTCGCGATGCGCGCCAAGAAGAGCAACAATTAGAGAATGCATGCGATGGAAACGCAAATATATTGATCTGCTGAAGTTGATCGTCCCTTGAGGGTTTGTGCCACCACTGAAAATGAGTTTGATGACCTTAGTTTACGCAGTGTCGCCGCGCAGAGAGCGTCGTCCCTCTGGCGACTGCGCGATCGTTTGCTGCGTGTCCATCACCCCTGGCTGCTGCGTATCGTGCTGCGACTCGTAGTCAGCGAGCTTCTGCAGTTCGTAGGGGGGGCGTGCTTATCGAGCACACGTCTCTCGTCTCCCTCCCCGGGCCAAAGCGTTGCTTCAGGCTCCTGCGGCTGGTGTTCACCGAGCTCGCGCGTCTCCATCCGCCCCGAGTCCAGCTGGACCGTGTGAGTGATACCGTTGATCGCGACTAATCCAAGCACGGCGACCGCGGCGAGAGTGAGAACAGAGCGGGGTTGCATCTTGATTGTGAGTACGAAAGTGTTGGGTCTTGGCGGGCGACTGCGAAGTGTGGTGAACTGGGAGAAATCGAGAATGACAGTCTGGCACACGCCAGAGCAGAGGGCGTCGCCTCTCTCTCTCTCTCTCTCTCTCTCTCTCTCTCTCTCTCTCTCTCTCTCTCTCTCTCTCTCTCTCTCTCTCTCTCTCTCTCTCTCTTTCTCTGTGGTGATAGCAGCGTACAGTCCCGGGGCACTGTATATGGGAAGTTGCAGCTCGCTGGAATTCTTGGAGATCACCTGATAAGAGCGATGAAAGTTTGTGCATCCTCGTCCTCACGTAGGCAGCACAACATGCCTATCAGTTGATAGATCAACGGGGTTTCTGTCAGACTGGAGGTGAATCCGGGCTCCCGCGAGACTTGGCGTTGAAATGTATCTCAGGATAGGAAGCATCTTGTGGGATCTCTCACCGAGGTGGCACTGTGCGGGAAGTGGATGCCACGCCTTACGTCTCCTGTAGGACCTGCATAATGCGATAACCTATGAGATCAACTAGATCCTTAGAAGTTTACCCACGTTACAAAGGGTGTTGAAGTGTGTAAATATCGATAGCCTCCATGCATTATTGATGATTCCCAGAAGCACAGTGATCCAAAATCCAGAGAAAGGAGGGTTCACCTCTGGCAATCCAGAAGGAAGGGCTTTCAGCCCAGCGGACCTCTACTTAGCGCATCTCCTCAATAATATGTGTGATACAGAAACAAGGGGGGGGGGGGTCAATGATTTCCATTTTGGTGAACTTCTCTGATTTCTACTCTACGCTATCAAATAATTTAGTCGAGCTGAGGGTAGAGAGCACTACTTGGAGTTCGTTATGAAGCTCGGGGTCGTCGTTTGATGTCCTTACTTTACACAGTGTCCCCACGCAGAGAACGCCGTCCGCCTGGCGTCTGCGCGATCGTTAGCTGCGCGTCGACTGCTTCGAAGAGGCGCATGTTTAGCGGCTGCGGCGATTCAAAGTCGTCATGGGCGAGATCGTCCTCATAGGTTGCTGAGTTTGGTGGTTGTTCTGCTTCTGCTCCAGCTCGTGGTTTTCAACCACTCTTTCTGCGTCCGTGTGGTAGCGCGTGCTCTGCGGCTGCTGCGACTCGTAGTCAGCGAACTTTCGCACTTCGTCGGGGGGCGAAATCGTCCTCATAGGCAGCTGAGTTTGGTGGTCGTTCTGCTTTCGTTTCAAATCGGGGGGATAAATCGTCGACATAGACTACTGTGCTTGGTGGTCGTTCAGCGTCCGTTCCCCGGGCCAATGAGTCCTTGGAGGCTGCTGCGGCTGGTGTTCACCGAGCTCGCGCGTCTCCATCCGCCCCGAGCCCAGCTGCACGGTGTGCGTGGTACCGTTGATCGCGACTAACCCAATCACGGCAACCGCGGCGAGGGTGAGAACAGAGCGGGGCTGCATCTTGAGATCGGAAGTGTCGGGTCTTGACGGGCGACTGCGAAGTGTCGCGAGCTGGGCGAAATAGAGAATGGCAATCTGGCAATCTGGCAAACTGGCAAACTGGCAATCTGACAATCTGGCCCACCACCGCCAGAGCAGTGGGACATCGTCTGCTTTCTCTCTCTCTCTCTCTCTCTCTCTCTCTCTCTCTCTCTCTCTCTCTCTCTCTATGTATCTCTCTCTCTTGTGATTACATGTATGGCAGCGTACGGTGCATGTGACCCCATAGCTCGCTGTATTTCTCGGAGATCACCTGCTACGGGCGATTGAAGTCGGTGCATCGTTGTCCACACAGGCAAAGCACATTGCCCACTGTATCCTCTAAGATCTCTCACGAAGATTGTCCATCTCCGTGAGAGATCTTCGATGGCCTTGTGTGGGAAGTGTGAGCACGAAATTCCACGCGAGTACATCTCGTAAAGGACCTGCATGATTCAATAGTCCATTAGATCGACTACATCCGTGGAACCTCTTTCCTTCTTGTTTATGTGTGTTGTAATTTGATAATGTGGATAGCCTCCATGCGTTCATTAACCATTTCCAGAAGCTCCGTGATCAAGAACCCAGAGAAAGAAGAGCTCAACTCCAGCACGAAGGGCTTTCAACCCAGGAAATCACTGCGCAGCATACAGTATCTCCTCTTTACATCGTGTGAGGCAGAAGCAAGGATGCAGCTGGCGCCTGGAGTCTGTTGGGCCTGCCATGCTCACGACAAGAGCAAGGCACTCGGCCGAACCCAGCTGGAGGTCGATTAGGTCCTTGTACAATAGTTCTTCAATGGAGTTGATCGTAGTGCACTATGTACATTGTAGATCTACTTCCCGCGGAGCTGATTGGTATTGAAACCTTGGGGCACGAAGTAGTCCGACGGGTTCATAAACAGCAGACGCTGGCAGCAAAGCATGCCGAAGTCGTCCACCGACTCGGCTGTCGAACGCACTCGCGCCCTTGTGGTGAGTTTGCGATCATCACCCGTTCGATGATGTGTGTTACGTTTGTCAAGGAAGCGCTCGTTGCAGCTGCTGTGCTCTTTGTATCGCCGTCGTGAGCGGCTGCAGCCTGCAGCTGGTTCCAAGGGCCGGTGTTGATTAGGTAATTGCACGTGAACCTGGCCCGGAGTCTGCCTGTGCTACCTCTTAAAAGTAGTACTACGTAGTATTCAGCACTGTGGGACGATCCGCGACGAGAGCACGAGGATCTGCGCTGACCAGCCACACAGATCGCCACGAGTGTCACCATCATCTACCCTAGACCTCCTTTAGGACTGCCCGACGGATAGTGCGCTTTCGACCGTCTCGGCCACGTGCTAAGTGCCATCGAGCAAGAGGCCAATAATCAAACAAACACATGGGATGCCAGGTAACATGGGTACTTTGAAGCACTACTCGTTTTCAATTTGAAAGTGTAAGACACAGTGTTTAATGCCTTGTATTGAGTCTCCCGCATTGAAAGCGACCATCCATTGCCGACATCGACGGCAGGCCGTTACATGACGACAGGGCGCGAGGCTGCCAGCATTAAGAATCAGACGTTGGAACCACGAAGTGTACGCTGGTGCTCGTTCAGCGCTCTGCCCGGAGGATAGGCCGTACGCTGGGGCTGCTGGGGCTGGTGCTCGTTCAGCGCTCTGCCCGGAGGATAGGCCGTACGCTGGGGCTGCTGGGGCTGGTGCTCGTTCAGCGCTCTGCCCGGAGGATAGGCCGTAC
>JAMFLL010000256.1:17895-29224 GCA_027475725.1 Pythium rhizo-oryzae | reverse complement strand
GCTGGGGCTGCTGGGGCTGGTCTCGCCAAGCGCTCTGCCCGGAGGATAGGCCGTACGCTGGGGCTGCTGGGGCTGGTGCTCGCCAAGCGCTCTGCCCGGAGGATAGGCCGTACGCTGGGGCTGCTGCGGCTGGTGTTCGCTGAGGGCACGGCTAATTCTGACAAGCTCGGCTCCAGTCGAGGCAACTTGGGATGCGATTGCGGGCGTTGTAAGTGCCACGGTGGCGACTGCGGCGAGAACGAGGATCGAGCGAAGCAGCATCTTGTTGCGCAGCAGAGCCAAAATCGAGAGAAGTGTGTGGAACGTGGTGAAAGCGAGAATGAAAAGCCTCATCCCCACTCTTTCGACTGATCTAGGTAAACGAGTGCCAAGGACGCGATCATCTGGGCTAATACTTCTGTATCTAATACACCACGTATTGGTTGGTGGGGTGTGCAGAATATGTGATGTTGCTATATTCTGCGAGACGTGCGTGGGGTTCATCGGGCTCATCATACTTACGCACGAACTCAGAATCCAGAGAGATCAAGCTTCAAGTGGGTACGCGAGGGAACCCACGGGCGAAAGTGCTCCTCGGACGAGTAGCCTTTGGATCCATGCCGACCGCACTGAGCGGGAAGTATCAGCCAGAGAACAGCAGCTCGCCGTCCACGGAATCAACTACTGTATCTTCTGCACTGTTCGCGGTTTCTTGTTGCCAGGCATTCGTGATGGCTGGCACATCATCGACGGTCTCCGGCACGATCTTCCCGTCAATTCCAGCGCGACCCGAGTCAGCCACCCCGCTCGACCAGCTGACTTGGATGCGAGGTCCACTGCACTGCACACCGCAGTGCTGTACAGTATCGCAATCCGCTGGACTACGTCATGTATTAGGACGCCGCCGCTGTCTTCGGACGCATGCGATACCTGTATTGTCTGTTCTAGCTGACTGTCTGCCAGGCTGCTATCATGACAGCCAGTGCTATGTAAATGGTTGCGTGAGGGTGACTGGCAGAATTTCAATTTATCGCCCCAGTAGGTACTAGTAGTCGTGACAGAAAGGCTATAACTACCGGTACATGGGGTTTTCTCCCTATAATTACTTGATATGGCATGGACAGAATGATCTTTTATGCATAACGACAAACATTTTAATGTTTGTCTTAAAAGGCGACATAATACCTTGCACAAGTAATACAAAGACTGTCAAACCTGATTTATATCCTTGATGAAATGGACCAGTCGAGGATGAACCCAACAGTAGCACGTGCGTGAATCCGACAGTCAATCCGGCCCAAACGCCGAAAATCTCAGGGCTGTCGAGAGGTGCACGATTCTTGTGGTGGGTGGGACTCCCTCCGTGAGGGGCCCGAGGACAAATCACCGTGTGGGTGATTGCCGGCGAGATATCCACACAGAGGTACACTGGACATACCACGGGTACTAGCGGTCCACCAGAGCGGCATGCTTGTCTGAACAGAATTTCATGCAGTAAGTTCCCGCGGGATGCGAAACCACTGGCTCAACCAGGGCTCCTCCCGGTTGCGCGCGTTGTGATTGCAAGAGCAGGAACGAAGAGGTGAGAGCGGTTCGTATCGCCCCCTCTGTTCCGTCGCCAGCATTGATGCACTCCACCGCATCCCAGTTCCCACTTCTTCCACTTGAGAGCATGATCCCGCACAAGGTGGTCACGGTCGAGGTCGTGGACGACGCCGCCGAAATCCAAGAATCTCAAGCGCTCTTGGACGACGAACCAAAACGCGACCCCCACCGCGACTCCACCACCACCAAGCCACCACCGCTTCCGCCTGCCAGGCTTTCGAATGACAAAGTCCTCTTTCTTGACGGTCTCCGCGGGCTTGCCGCGATTATCGTCTTCACGTACCACGGCGGGCTCCTCCGGGTGGAGATTGGTCAGGGGGCGGTCGACGTCTTCTTCGTGCTCTCCGCCTTCTTGTTGACCGTTCGATTCGAGCGCACGGCACGCGAGCTGCTGGCTCAGCGAGCGAGCACCGCGCGCTGGGGCTGGGCACTGCTCGACTATGGCCAGCGACGCTTCATACGCGTATACCCGTTGTTCTCGCTCACCGCCGTGGCGCTGAGTTTGCTCTCGCAAGAGCACCAGAAGACGCTCTTCAACGTGTTCAAGCCGGAGGAGTTCGACCTGTTGAAGGTGCTCACCTTCCAATCCGACAGTCGGTACTACGTGTTCTGGACGCTGCCGCTCGAGATCGCGTACTACGGCGCCATCCCGCCCATCGTCGTTGGAGTGCTCAAGCTGGGCAAGTACTGGTGGGTGCCCATGTTTGCTCTCGCAGGCTTCATTACGTACGCAGGCTGCACATGGACTCGCGAGTTCGATCTCCCGGGATGGCTACACATACCAACGTTCCTCACGGGGTCGCTGGCCGCGATTGTGTACACACGGGCCCGGAACTGGATGCACGAGACCGCGTTCGTCTTCCAGTGGCACCACCGGATCTTACTGCGCGGTTTCCAGCTTCTCAATTT
Source organism: Pythium rhizo-oryzae (assembly GCA_027475725.1). Classification (NCBI taxonomy): domain Eukaryota; phylum Oomycota; class Peronosporomycetes; order Pythiales; family Pythiaceae; genus Pythium; species Pythium rhizo-oryzae. The sequence goes on along the minus strand of JAMFLL010000256.1, from coordinate 26,731 downwards.
AGCGGTGCTCTTCAGCGTGCAGTTCGACGGACTCGTCTTCCACTGGCTAGTCGCCAACCCAGTACCGCGAACGCCGGGCCAGCCGTTCATCCACGGCAACGCCGCGATCGTGATCGCGTGTGAGATGTTGCTGCCGGGCGTTGTGTCGCTCGTGCTCGAGTGGGAGCTGCTGCGGTACATGGGCAAGATCAGCTTCTCCGTCTACCTACTGCATCCATTTGTGGTGAACTCTCCCATCATGTACGACCAGCCTGAATGGGACTGGTTCTTCCTGGTATGGATACTCGTTGTCCTCCTTGCCACGGCCTCGTACCATCTCGTCGAAGTGCCGTGTTTCAATCTGGCCAGCCGCATCGGACGCGCGATCAAAGATCGAGACGTTGCGCAAGCCAGGAGTGAACACCGCGCGAGAATCTCAAAGAGAGAAGAAGCCCCGTTCGTTTTGTGAGATAGATAGAATCCCCGCACGTGCTAGCATCATACATAAGTCTTATTCGGCTCCAAACTATTTCGTTCCTGTTTGTCGGCCGGCAAGAATACGCGGTCTCCGCGACGCAGACAAGAATGCCGCTACCACGTCACCACGCATCCTGCGGGAGGCCTCATTGCTTTTGGCCCTCTTTCCCATCCTGTTGACGCATCGAGTTCTCGGTTGGCCACCAAGTTTACACGAGCACCGGAGCAGCGGTGCACTATCGTGGCTATCGCCTGCAAACGGAGCAACTAAGTATCGCTGCCACTCCCTGTTGCATTTCGAGCACGGACAAGATCGCTGCCGACGTTCACCGTGCGCAGCAAGCGCCATACACAATCCAGCTAACATTTGAAAGGCGACACGTAGCGAAGAATATTTGTTTGATTTTTATATGTAGAAGACGAGACATCTACGGCTAGGAAGTGAAGACATTGAAAGCGGGACTGAGCTTCCATCACCGCTAAGCGGCTACACACGTCGGCGAGAAGTCAAGCGTCGGCTTCACGATGGTATCTTCCATCACATGTCCGTACCACGGAGCGCACGACCTACAGGGACCGTCACCTGCGGTCGCTGCGGCTGGTGGTTGCCGAGCGCGCGCTCCACGGGTGCGGTACGCTCCGGCTGTTGCGGCTGGTGACTGCCGAGAGCGCGTTCCACGGGTGCGGTACGCTCCGGTCGCTGCGGCTGGTGGTTGCCGAGCGCGCGCTCCACGGGTGCGGTACGCTCCGGCTGCTGCGGCTGGTGATCACCGAGGGCGCGACCGACGGGAAGTGTAGACTGAGGTCGCTGTGGCTGGTGCATCGTGGCGTCGGTGACCGAGCACATGGCCGCCGCGACGGTGGCGAAGAGAGCGAGGATGGTGCGAAGCTGCATCTCTTGCGATCGATTGGTGCTGGGGCGTGTGGTTCTGGAGGCGTCGAGGTGCTCGGCAGTCGGAGGAATTAGAAATAAGCAGTTGGGTCTGCGGTGCGCTAGCCCTTAGGGTTTGAGAGCAGTGTTCTTAGAAGGGAGGTAGCGTGGCATCCTTGGGGTACGCTCTTGAAGGTGTTTGAGAGCCATGCAAAAGCGACTGCGCCGACCGGTGGAGTGGTCGCTGCTGAGACTCTGCGCTCGCGCTGCTCGTGCGTGCGTTGGTGGTCGACTGCAGGCCCTCAAGCATGATGATGGGTGACTGAGGGTCTCTCTGCTGCTAAGGTCCCATCATGGGACTCTCATGTGTCACGCCTGGCCACTCGATGGCCCAGATTTGGACCCGCAATGAATGACATCGTATTTTACGCAACCCTGAGGCGTGGGATATGAGAATGGGAGGAAGGAAGCGGGCAGAATCGATATGAGGAGTGAGTTAGGGTCGTGTGCACGGGACTCGGGAGCTCCCACCCACCCGATGGGTGGCTATCGAGTCCACCACTTCACCGTCATGCTGTTTGCAATTTCGGTGCCGGGTTGAGAAGGTGGGATTCTGCGACGTGTGTCAACTGGAAGTTGGGTAGTGGACGTCACATAAAATCTGATACATTTGTATGCACCTGAAAGTCGGATAGAAGTGTATCAGATGTATTCTCGCTGATAATGATAATGCCTCCGTGGCTCCGATGGGCATAGGTTACCAAATCACGTGACTGATGTGTGCCGTCGCTCCCCGCATGGGCTCTTGCTACAAGCGATAGAAGGGTTGGCTCTCCTCTCTCCTCTTCTCTATATTGTTCAGTTTAGTTCTCAACGCTTCTGGGGGAGGGGTTCGCCGGGTGCACGAGGCGCGCGGTCGAAGCGACGTACTGATGCGTACACCGTGCTTGGTCCCCACCACGTTGGTGGGCCATGTTGACCGCTTTTGTCAGACAAGCCAATCTGTTCAGTGCATAAGTGAGTCCCTTCGGCATCAGCCGCGCGGTGATATTTCCGCGGCCTCCCGTCCATCTTGAAATCACAATACCGTACAGAGATTTCGACGTGGGGGCCCGGGTCCGATCAGTGAACGACCGTCGGAGGTCAGACTGTGGCGAGGCTCGATTTTGCAGCCACTGTCACGCGCCGAGGGATGGCAACGACAGTGAAGACGCCGCATCGAGTGGTTGTGATAAATCATCAAGTGTCGTACTGTATCCGATATCGCACGCGTCTGGAGACAGCGATACCGTACCACAGCTGCAGTACGTACAGCACATTCGTACTCCAGAAGATTGCGAGACTGCCTCGCGTCCCAGTCGACCGAGTTGTTGTTGTTGATGGAGTGAGTCCTATTAGGTTGCGTCATGCGAGCAGAGTAGCTGTTGTCGACATAGTGCCTGACGGCCTTCGGACGTCGAGCATCCAGAGCCAAGAAAAGAGAGACAGTGTGCCTGACTCAGTTTCAGCTTGTTGGGGATTGAGAAAATTAGATGCAAAAACGTTTGCTCAGATCGCGATAACCCTTCGAGCACATCAATCTCACATCAATCCGTGCGGAAATGCAGTCCAGCTTGGGCGCGAAAAGCGAGCGTAAGGCCCTTCGGTAGCGAAGCCACACGGAGAAAGGCCGAGGCCCAGCCAAAGGTCTGTCTGACTCGGCGCTGGAATTCATGGGAAATTTGCACCAGAGACTGCTGTCGATGATGTGGCAACCATCACAGCTCGAGTTTCGGCCATCGCCTGACATGCAGCCATCAAAAGCGGAGTCAAGCCCAGGGTGCCCTAGTTTGCGCGTCCTTCTTCAGCGTCAACATAGAAATGCGATTCTTCGAGGTACGTGACGGCCTGTGTGCCTGTCAGTTCCAATGGAGTGCTCTAGCTCTGTGACGGTCCTTTCTGAACGTCGCTTTGGGACGTGGCGTTCTGGATACCTGTATAGACAATGTATACGCAACTGGCAACTATAGTATATAGTTGCCAGTTGCGTATACAATGTACCGACTTGAAGCTTGATCTCTCTCAATGACAGGGTGGCAGTCACCTTCGTGCCTAATGATGATGAGCTCCCCCCACCATGAACCCAACTACGTACTACGTACGGAATCGGTACGATATACGGGGGTGCTGCCCGTCCCAGGTCTGGAGGTTTGCCACCCAAGGCGTGGCCGTCCAAATCTATCTGTTCGCCGAACGCAGCGATCTCGAGGCCGTCGGCAAGTGGGGAAGAACTGTCATTCTCGCTTTCGCCACGGTCCACACACTCCTCGCAAGACCCCCGCCCTCCTCCCTCCAATCCAAGATGCAGCTTCGCTCGATCATCGCTCTCGCTGTCACGGTCACGGTGGCCGCATTATCTCTCGCCGAAGCCGCCGAGCATCAACCGCAGCACCCGCAGATCACTGTACCCGTGGGTCGCGCGCTGGGCGACCACCAGCCGCAGCGACCGCAGGTCACTATCGAAGTGGGTCGCGCGCTGGGCGAGCACCAGCCGCAGCGACCGCAGGTCACTGTGCCCGTGGGTCGCGCGCTGGGCGAGCACCAGCCGCAGCGACCGCAGGTCACTGTGCCCGTGGGTCGCGCGCTGGGCGACCACCAGCCGCAGCGACCGCAGGTCACTATCGAAGTGGGTCGCGCGCTGGGCGAGCACCAGCCGCAGCGACCGCAGGTCACTGTGCCCGTGGGTCGTTCGCTGGGCGAGCACCAGCCGCAGCGACCGCAGGTCACTATCGAAGTGGGTCGCGCGCTGGGCGAGCACCAGCCGCAGCGACCGCAGGTCACTGTGCCCGTGGGTCGTTCGCTGGGCGAGCACCAGCCGCAGATGCCGGAACAGACGATTCCCATCGGTCGCACGCTGCGTGGTAGCGCGGCGTAGGCTTTCAACTCCGTAGAGCCGGCTTACGATGCTTGGATGGGAGAATGAACTTTACGTGCTTGACATTCTCGTGTGAAATTGATATTCGACAGGTTTGGTCTGAGCTTTTGCAATTTCGATTTGGGATTCCACCAATTTGATATTGTAGTGTGGGAGCTCAGTGACCCAGCGAGCGAAGCCACCTGTGTGGTGGACACTCAGCCTTTGAGCCGCTTGGCCACTTGAACTGCTGAGAAATTTCAGGTCGGGAAGACGGACAGGGGAGAGATTCTCCCACTTGTTTTGCTCGCGAGAAAGGGATCCGAGCGCCAAACACTCAAGCTCTTACGCGGTTGTTCTAGAAGAACTGAAGAATCGCATGGCTAAAACCACGCTATAATCTCAATCCTTGAGAGGTTCACAACTGTCGTACCGGGACGTTTAGGTTGTGGTGAATTTGGCATCGACCCACCTCAACCAACGGGGTCCGGAACCCACTCCGCAGTGCGAGTTCATATTTTGATATACATGCCGCAAACCAATCGCAGCGTTTGAGAACTCGAGGGCGCTATGCTACTGTCATGTCGGTACATAGAGACAGGCTTGGGTTTTACTGTTCATCAAAGCTGGATGTGTATGCCTAGGTACTGCCACTGCAGGCTGCAGTGAACCGCACCCAACCTCGCGGCTAAGGGCGAGCCTGGAATGCGTCTCAGGAATCAACTGTTGAGATTCTCGATAGGAGAATCCGGCATTGGCGGGGGATGCGACTGCAGTACATAACGTGAGGAATTACGGCGATTTCTCTTTTTTGTCGACTGAGAAAGTGGTCAGTTTCCTTGTCGTGGGTGCGCCTGCGATGAATTTCATCCTGAATACCCAGGAGGATCTCAGATACCCGGAATAGTCACCATCGGCGGGTACAGTATAGACACGTGGAAGTTCCGATTCGCTCAGAACAGATGATCAAAGAGCCTCCGTCGTGTTGAGACAAATTATGTTGTTGACAACACGAGTCGAGAGTCTCTACTCTTGCCATTGCGGACCCAAGCCAATCAAAGAGTAACCCACGTACATGTATCCGCTGGATACTGGCACTGACCTGTGCGACATGGCCCCCTGGTGGCGAGTTCGCACCCGGCCACAATCACTCTATAACTTTGCGACTTGCCGTCGAGTGATGGTCGCTGTCACCGCGACGTGTGGGTTCAACAGATATGTTGGCCCAAGACCTGAGAAACGACTTAAGCGTGTTGAGAGATAAATAACAAGAGAGAAGGCTCTCACTTCCAGTGAAATCCACCCACGATTTCGAAGTCTCTCGTAGGTCACGCAGCGCTTTCGAGACTGCACCCATGGGCGCCTTGAGCAATACGCTCGTTTCAAGCGGGGTGTGCGTCTCGTGTCCACTCGCTTGCTAGTCATTTCCAAATCCACCATCGAGCAAGCACCTCACTCTCAGTCCCAGAAGCGCCCGTAATCTCGACCCTCGGTTCACCCAAGATGCAACTCCGCACGATCCTCGTCCTCACTGCCTCTGCCACCGTGTCTATGCTTTGTGTCGTGAACGCCGCGCCAATGAGTGAGCACCAGCCGCAGTACACGCGCCCGACGACCCGCGTGCTCGGCGACAACGAGCCGGCGGTCCCGCAGTACACGCGCCCGACGACCCGGATGCTCGGCGACAACGAGCCGGCGGTCCCGCAGTACACGCGCCCGACGACCCGCATGCTCGGCGACAACGAGCCGGCAGTCCCGCAGTACACGCGCCCGACGACCCGCATGCTCGGCGACAACGAACCGGCAGTCCCGCGGATGGGGCGTGCATTCCGTGGTCACACGGCCTAATTATCCAACTGCAGCGATCCTTTTTTGCACATACCTAAGAATCAATTGTTTCATTTTCACTCTGTTCTTCGCCTAAGATCCATTGTTGGCCCGTACGCATCACCAGAGTCATTGGTCAGTGGCAAGACGCCGGCGCGAGTGCTGCACTCGTCAACCCACTTGCCACGAGAGCAGGTCGCATTAGCGGAGACCGTACTTTTACGTCTATATGCACGTTTCTCGAGTAGGAGAAACAAACATTAAGCCCAAGCCGAGGCCAATGCACTGCTGCAAGAGCTTTCGAGCCCACTGAGGCGAACGAAGGGGGAGAGGAAGTCACGCGATCGTCTCGCCACAGGTAATCAACTACTAGGGGACTGATACAAAGAAGTCATATGCGGAATTGTTGAGAATTGATTGATCGAGAGGAATGAGTTCGGATGGGATGGGGGTAAGCCCTCCCAGAGCCTGCTCGGGCAGGGCAAGCTGCCCAAGGCGGTGGCGCTGCAGGCTGGTTTCGACGAGCAAAGCGGGCCCAAGAACAGATTCTGCATGAACGCCGAAGTCTTCGTCTCCAGGAGTCACCCGCCATCCCGCACTCGCGTGCGGTTCGGCGCGATGATCGCCGCCGCCAGGAAGCAAGCACCCCAACGGTTTCTTGGCATTGGACGGATTTAACCGTGTGATAATCTGAACCGTTGTACTGTCCTGTCCTGCTCTAATACCTGTTCGCCACAGTGGGACCATCGGGTTGGGTCATGCACCCACTCAAAGGGTGCGCCACGGTGGCCAAAGAACCCGAGACGACCGCGCAGCAGAAGTGGGAAGGTGCGGCGCGTCGACTTGAGTCCTCTCTTCTCGAAGGAGGGGACTACATTCTGAGATGCATTCCAGGCTCGCACACCGTCGGCGACATCTGCAGGTGTCTCTGGGGAAGGGTCAAAGCACGTAGACACCTTTTCCTCTCTGGTCGGATCAACCCGCGAAGGTAGTGACGCTGACCGTAACTTACACCGAGAGCACAGCTGTGGACGAAACAGTCAGCGGGACGACAATAGGATCTGCACAGGATCCGTCTATCCTCAGCTTCGCTATCGCCAGTGTAACCCCAAGAATCTCCCACTGCGTCGATTTGTGCCGGTGCCCTCTTAAGCACCTCACGGTCGTGGCGATGCAATATCAGCAGTGAATCCAGGTGAGCCCATCGATAATCGCCCAGACTACCGTGCAGTAAATGCTGGGCGGCGTCATCTCAATCCATCGACCAATTGAACAACCGTTGCCACGTGTTCCGGGTGTCTTGCCACCCAAGTTTTCGGTCTCAGCTTGATGACGTTACAGGTGGCATGAGTACCGAGGACAGTGGTTCGGCGCCAGCCAAGTCACGTGTTGTCAGTGTCCATGCATCTGTCGGGCGTGCACACGGACTCTCGGCGGTCAAATTTTGGAGACGGCTCTAGACTAGCTCACGCTATTGGCGTCTTCCTCGGCAGCGACGGTGGTACGCTTGGGTTGAGACAAATTTTGTCATGAGCCCACGCTGCACCGACGGTGATGGTTCTGGCATCAATTCAACACGGCATCAGTCCGTCCCTCGATGGAGAGCACTGTACCGTCAGTATGAGAGTTGCTGAAGCTGTATGCTGATGTATCGCGCATCAAACTGAAGGAAGCCACCGGTTGGGTGCAATGGACCTCAACTCGGTGGGCGTGAACACGCGCACGAGGGTTCAGATTATCGCATGGTTAAAACCCTGGACGTGGCGATGGGTGACGCATTGCATCGATCACAACTATGTTCATGACGCTGGTGGAGAGTGGCGCCATATCTTCTCAGAAACTACCACAGACGCACCTGCAGACGTGTGTTCTTCATCTCTTTCTCATGTCAGCGACTGCATGTGTGGGGCGATAGTACCCTCCAACAAGTGGCCATGGAACTCACTGCCTAGCGTCCCCCAATCAGATGCCATGACAAGAGACTGATCGCGTACGTACAGTACCATGCAGGTACACAGTGTCAGTAGAGATATTCTAAGCTACATGTCGCTCGCCGATCTCTCGCCGATATCACTACTCCCAGTTGAACCCCCCTCGCTTCGAATACCACCCAGGCTGATCCTCCCTGGGTGCGCTCACCTGACAAATCAAACCACCAACCGGTGGATTCAATAACATATACGTTGAGACATGGCCCCGCGCGGAGAGACCCGTGGCGCTGCTACCGATTCATGCACTCAAGTGCTCCCATCCACAATCACTCTGTCGCCTCAACTTGCTGTCGAGTGATGGTCAGTGTCTCTGCGACGTGTGGGTTCAAATCGAAATGCTGGCCGCACCCACACTGAGCTTGCACGTGTTGAGCGATCGATGGCTCTCAGCGGAATCCACCCACCGAATCGGACCGTTCTCATCGGCTCTCGTACAAGTCCAACTCGAGCACCCAGAGCTCTACGAAAACTACACCCATGGTGGGTTCTCTCTCCTCCTTGAGCGTGCTGCTTTTCAACCACCGTCGAAGAGCACGTGTTCAGTTTGTCATTTCCAAATCCACCACCAACCGAGCACCTCGCCTTCAAGACCACATCCCCGACGCCGCTCTGTTCAAGATGCAGCTCCGCACGATCCTCGCTCTTGCCGCCACCGCCACACTCGCTGCCTTCTCAATTGCGGATGCCGCACTGATGGCCGACCACGAGCCGCAGCAGCCCCAGCAGACGCTGCCGGTGGGTCGTGTCCTCGCTGACCACGAGCCGCAGCAGCCCCAGCAGACGCTGCCGGTGGGCCGT
>JAMFLL010000256.1:0-15128 GCA_027475725.1 Pythium rhizo-oryzae | reverse complement strand
GTCCGGCGTCTGCGGCTGGTGCTCGCGGAGCCCGGGGCCCATCGGAGGCGTGCTGTCCGGCGTCTGCGGCTGGTGCTCGCGGAGCCCGGGGCCCATCGGAGGCGTGCTGTCCGGCGTCTGCGGCTGGTGCTCGCGGAGCCCGGGGCCCATCGGGGGCGTACTGTCCGGCGTCTGCGGCTGGTGCTCGCCAAGCGCACGGCGCACAAGGTCTGTGGACAGCAGCTGTTGCGGCTGGTGCTCGGTCATGATTGCGAACGAGCACACGGCCGTCGTGACGGTGGCGACGATTGCGAGGATCGTGCGAATCTGCATCGTGGATTGATTGGTTGGGGTGACGGTTCAGGTCAATGTGCTTGGTCGGCGGAGGATTTGGAAATGAAGTACAAGGAAAGCTAAGACTAGGTTGGTTGGGCCCGAGAGCAGCGCTCTGGTGGACAGGGGGCATGCCGGATTGGGACGAAGCTCTGTGCTAGAAGGAAGCCTTCAATGTCATGCGAGAGGCTCCGAAGGAACGCCCTGAATCATGGGCGGCGGGCGAATCTTCTCTGAGAACGTACACCCTGAACACCTCAGTAAATGATTCCTCGGGGTGGTCTTGAGCTTTCAGCCAGGAGTAGAGCTTTTTGGTCTACATGAACAACGCCCTCATACAGTATCCATGGAACATTGACTCACAGAAGGCCATGGTCATACAGTAGAGTGTGACTGCGTGCGATGCAACTTTGCGTCAGTCGATTGTTCGCTGCTGGCTGGTCGATAAGTAGGATATCAGGGAGAGAAAGTGGATGTGGCGGGCGATATCGATCTGAGGCGACGCACCGGTTGGAATCCAACCGGGGTGCAATCCAACTTGTATTGCATCATGGGCTTGTAGTACTACACTTCACAGTCGTTTGGGTCAGACGGAAGACACACTCCAGATCGGCAACCAATTTTGGGACGCTTCATTCCTTGATTTCAGATAAACAACGAGGATCGATAGTACGCTTGGCGTACTAGCGACTCTTCTCGTGTGTGTGTAAGTGTGGACAGCTAAAACAATATACCAGTCATGTATTCCTGGCAGCGGAGGGGGATTCGACAAGGCCAGCTGGGCTCATGAGTTGCGCCCCCGAAAGGGGAGGGAGAGTGGAGACCGTGAGTGCTGCTGAGGCCTTTCATCTTGTTCGATAGGACTGGAAAAGTTGATCTCTCTCCGCTGCTGGGAGCAAACGGATAGGGTGGGCTAATTAGACGTGACAAGACGCACCAGTGCCGGGCAGTGCGGTTGGGATGATGTTCAACGACAGACCAACGCGATTGCAACATGGTAGTCGCGTTAGTTCAACGGTCAGCACACTTTAGACCAAAACTCCCAAGTCAGACTTCAAAAAGCCTGTAAATAGTCATTTGAAAAGATTTGTCAGGATGTGCGCTTATCTACGGGACACTTCGATAGGCGCTTCATTTCCTTGGCATGAGAGCCGGTGTCCGCAACTGCTTGGTCGGTTGCAGAATCGTGAATGACAATCCAGGCGTGTGAGCACTCGGCTGGAACCAAGTGCTTCAAGGGAGGACCGAGGCCTTCCTCCTTGGGTGCACTCCCAGAAGGCCTGGGTATCTGATAAGAGACTATTGCACAGGGTCGTATCCCCTGGCAGGGTCCCTCTGAGAACCTTCCTTCTCTCAACCGCCCGTGTAGTTTCTCACGTCTCAGTCAGCACTTCGTCTTTCGAACCCATAGGTCGCGGAGACACTGTCCATCACTCGGCGGCAGCTAGTATTGTATCTCTACGGAAACTATGTACCATGCCAAGACACCTGTGTGGTGGACACTCCGTCATAAGCCGCGTGGCCACTTGACCCGAATGATAAAGAAATGAGAAATTCCAGGTCGGTTGGCTAGGCTTGGGTGACAAATGAGAGATGTCGCCCGTGTCGCATTCGTGATCACGGGGAAGAGATACGAGTGCCAAGCCCGAGCGTGGGCGTTTTCTGAGAAGAGGGATCTTGGACAAATCCGATTCAAGGCTGCATTTCTGTGTGCTTGGTGCTCTTGTTGATGTCATATCATCCCTTCGAACGAGAAGCCGCTTGTCTTTCCACATTGTACAATAGTCGGGGATAGCCGATGGACGTCGTGACGGAAACTCGATGCAGTTGCTGTTCACCACACGTAGGTTTAACCGTGCGATAAACTCAACCTCGTCAGGGTCATGATCGTGGTGTAGAATGCAGCGTATGTTTGATGCAGCTCGAGGAATCAGCTCTCCAGGGGTGAGGCCAAGGTTAAGTCTGAATCGATTCGAGGCCCCAATGCTAGTGCCATGAAGGTCCACGCTGTCCAATGATTTCACGACTCGTGAATCACGAGGCCTCACACTCGGCTGAAACGCAGTTCCTCCGGCTCGGCATCACCCCAGCCCACACTAACGGCAAGTACGCGAAGACGTTGCTGGAATTTCCTGAATCCTGTTGTGGAATCCAGGCGGGAACTTTCGGTCGGGAAGCCAAACGCTTGGACAATCGTCAGAGGTGGGCGTCATCATCATCGCATTCTGTCGACCAAATCATTTGGTCTACTCCACGACGACCGTTTATTCAGGGCTGGATAGACGATTCAGGGTGGCGCAATATATCGCAATCTGCAATAGATGTGCGATGAAGAGGTGGCATGGCGTACTCAAGCGACGATCCAGTGTCGTAGAGTTTCACCTTCACTCCGGATCGGGTTCGATTTGATGTGACAGCGACCGGATGGGTTGAGAACGCCAACGTGTCACATCACTCACACAATGGACCGAGAGAGGGACACGGATTGAAGCCAGTGTTTCGCATGCTTGAGTTCCTCACCCCACCGCGCCCAAATCCGGAGCAACCCTCCAGTTCACCAAAAACAAAAGCACACAGTCACCGGTAGGATCTCGCCGATTTCTCTTCGCTGAAGGATTCCTTGCGGTGCGTACTGGTCGCGCATCTCCGCTACATGGCGTATTCTCGACGGTTGACTCCTGATTCGTACTATTCCTTACGTAGTATTCCTTGGCGTCTTCCTCAGCTGCGACGGCTGCGAGATCGAGTGTGGTCCATTGCACCCATCCGATGGCTCCATCCTTTTTTGGTGCGCGGTATCGTCTGCCTCTTTGTACCGGAGCAGCAAGCAGCGTTCTGAATGCAACTTCTGATACGCTCGCTGCCCGTCAGTGGTGACATGCAGAGCGAGCCTCCGCGCGGCGGCGTGGGTGAATGGAAAACTTCGCCTCAACACAATCATACCACGGTCGCGTGCGATTCAGATTATCCCAGGGTTAAAACCAGCCGAGGGAGACGCCACGTCTGTACGACCAAGTGACATATAACACGGTTGGTCCAGCAACCACGTGTGATGGAAGCTTCGATTCGGATATGCGATCTCTCCCTTGGATTTCTCTTGCTTTCGTCTTATTCCGGGTGGTTTGGCACAGCACCCCACGTAAGAGACCAACCCAGGGTGGGTCACTGCGGTACTGACAAGAGATGTTCTACGTATTCTCCAGCCAACTGCCTTCGTTTGAATTCCACCGGTCCCTTAGATTCGGCGACTTCGTTTAGCCCCTAAAGCGAAGTGCTTTGGGTTCGCTCGGACTGCCACGCACAAGCACCGCTGGGTACAGTGTTGAATAATGTGAAGTTTAGTTCTGACATGGACATGAACAGGAGATCCGTGGTTGGCGCTGATATGGAACCATTTCGCACCCATCCGCAATCACTCTATCGCCAAACGTTGCCGTGGAGTGATGGTCGGTATGTCCGCGACCAGTGGGTTCGAAAACGAGATGCTAGCTGAGCAACCTGGGAAACGACTCTGACGTGTCGAGAGAGTGGAAGGTCACAATCCCAGCGGAGTCCACCCAGGGATTCATGAGGTCTCAAAGTCCCTCGGAGGGCACCCACTGGGGACTCCCTCCTCCGAAAGCGGGCGCCGCATTCCAGCAGCGCTTGAGGAGCACAGGCTCACGCACTCGGATTGTCATTTCCAATTCTACCATACACCAAGCACTTCGCTACCACTCCTAGCACCACCCGCGATACCAAGATGCAGTTCCGCATGATCCTCGCGTTCGCCACCACCGCCACGGTCGCCATGCTTTCGCTCACTCACGCCTCGCCAATGGGGGAGCACGAGCCGCAAGTCCCGGCGTACACTGTCGAGGTGGGCCGTGCACTCGAGGAGCACGAGCCGCAAGTCCCGGCGTACACTGTCGAGGTGGGACGTGCACTCGAGGAGCACGAGCCGCAAGTCCCGGCGTACACTGTCGAGGTGGGCCGTGCACTCGAGGAGCACGAGCCGCAAGTCCCGGCGTACACTGTCGAGGTGGGTCGTGCGCTGCGCGGTAGCACGGCGTAGCCAGCGAACGGCCAGGAGCGTTTTACTTTTCGTTCGAACTAAGAATCAATTATCTCGCACTGCATCCTGTTTGCCATATCTGCCTCCTTGTTAGCTCACACCTATTCCTTTGCTCAGAGGAGTAAGGATGGCAAGGCCAGCGACTGGGAGTAGGCGCACTTTACTGTTCTAGTCCACTCGCCGTCATATCACTCCACGTCATTGGGGACCGCATTCTTATTCGGAGAACGCACACAAAGCCACATGTTAAAAAAAGGTTTCAGCTCCGCTGCGCCACGAGCAGAGCGACGGACCCCATCGCACATCAGTACGCTGCTGGCACAACCAGTATTCTCAACAGTGATGGTGCTGGCGCGGCGGGGAGGGGGAGAGAGAACAGGGAGACAGGAGTATCAAAGGTGACGGGATCTCGCCACCGATAACCAAGACAACGCGGCATCAGCAAAAAACAAAAAAGAGTTGCGCTCCCAGGCTACAACCACGGCCGCACACATTTCCAGCGCGAGCAGCTGGGTCTCATGGGGGCGATCAAGTCGACCGAGATGACAACGCGCTGTCTCCAGGCCGCGCACTTTGCCGTGGCCCGAGTATACGCGATCTACCACCGCTGGCTGGCCGCGAGCAGAGCCACTCGGACCCGAGGCCTCACCCCCACACTGCCCTGCGTCGCTTTTGTGGGCCTCCTCCCGGTTAAAAACTCAAATTCTCATATATCATATGTACTGTATAAACACATACATTTTACACACCATTTGAACGCTTGTATGCACATTTCACGGACTCCCAAGGTACTGACATTTAGTACCTCTATCATTCGATAACTCAGCTTGAAACAGTTAACCGCGGTGGTCGCGCGGGCAAGAGGAGAATTGTGTGTCCCTCTCGCCTTTTGAAAAATCACACGGAGCGACAGCAGCAAGAAGACAAGCCATGCTTGACGCGCGTCACCATAGCGCAGTCTCGAAACCGCCCACTTCGCAGCGCGTATCCCCCGCACTCTTCGCTGGTCCCATGCCCGACGACATGTACATGGAAGGCGGTGGCGGCGACGACGACGGCGCGGCCGGGGCCGCGGTCGGGCTCGTGCGCCTCGAGGTCGCCGATACCGTGCGGTGCGTACCGTTGCGGTTCTTCTTCTCTTGTGCACCATGTCCCCCTCTCACCACCGACGCTGTCTTGGACGCTCATGAAGCGCGCGCGTGAAGAACGACGTGGTGCTCGAGATGGCCATCGCCGAGGTCTCAGCCACGATCTATGTGTTTGTTGACACGCTTGACGCGCACGCCGCTGTGAGCTACACGGGCGAACTGCACAGTCTCACGTGGGATCTCGCGAACGCTGCCGGCAAGCCACAGCTCGAGATCAAGATCGTGGCGCCGCCGACCTCGGCGCTCAGCTGGGACGAACTCTTCCACCTCCCGCAGCTCGGCGCAGTCTTCGGCGACCTGCCGTCGGCGGCCGAGGACGCCAAGTGGCTGCCGCGCAGCGGCGACTTGCTTCCCGTGTCGTACCGCTCACCGGCGGCGCACACAGAATTCTTTTCCAGATCCATTTCCTACTTTGAGGACGAGAGTGACGAGAAGTCCGCGAAACGACACCCGGTCGTCGTGGTCAACGGCACGTTCGACCACCTCCACAACGGCCACCGCAAGCTGCTTTCACTCGCGACAAGTGCGTGCCGCGACCGACTCGTGATCGGCGTCACGGCGTCACAGGAGCTGCTGGACGCCAAGCCATTGGCGCATTTGATCGAGCCGCTCGAGACGCGCAAGCGCAAAGTTCGCGAGTTCGTAGTGAGTATCAACTCGGCGCTCACCATCGAGCTGATCGACGTGGTCGACACGTTATGGACGTCGACCAACTTTGAAGATCACCAGACGCTCGTGGTCGCGTCCACGGGCGACATGGATGCGATCAAGGAAATGCGCGCGTGGCGCTCGGTGACCACCAACCAGGCGTTCCAGTTCGTGCGGCTGATGCGCCGCACAAACCGCAGCACGCTGAGCTCGCGGCGCGTGCGCGAACGGATCGCCGCGATGCAACAGTAGCAGAGGGCAACCGGAGTCGTTGCTGTGCTGGCAGAGGAAGCCACTTAGAGGACCGTAGCTGTGTCGCTCAGTACAGTGAAATTTCAGGCTCGAGTACCATAGAGTATGCCCGAATCCCATTACGTCCACTCTTGGTTGTCTCGCTTGGATTGCTCGCCGCTGGATGGCCTACGATGAGTGATGACCATGGAATCAGTGCGGATGAGTAAGTTTTTAAAGGCAACTCATCTGCACTGATCATGATCGTGACGCAGTAAGAGCCTTCAATCCGGACAAGGATGACTACTTGGTGGTGGCAGCGCTGTAGCTTGAGTTGAGGTGTCACGACGTTTCGGTGCTTGCAGAGCGTATGACCGTATGAAAAATAGTTGTGGCGTGCGAACTTCGTAGCGTTGCCCCACACAAGAGAACCTACTGCGATAACCGCTACTAGTAGCTGGTCCTCAACACGCATTCACTGCTTGTACACAGAATCAAGTAGGACACACACTAGCCCTTAACGCGTCAGCGCGATGCTTGCTCAATCCAACCTGACGCGAAACATCATGCCAAGGTCTGAATCCATTCGAGGCGACGATACTACTCTTTGGCTACTTCGTACCATGAAGGTTCACGTTGTCGTATCACTCCACGAGGCCTCACACTCGGCTGAAACGCAACTCCTCCGGCTCGGCGATGCGTTGGTACGCGCCTCTGCGGCGCGCGCTGGTGACGATATTGAAAAGAGTCTTAGCCACCACCGCGAGGCCTAGCCCACTCACGAGACCAGACCAAAATTCGGTCGGCGACGACGTCACCGCAGCGCGCGCATCCATCTGGACGGTCGGCTGTCTAGGAGCCGGCGCGGCCTGTGGCACACCGCCAGCGCTCGTCCCAGGGGCGCCTCCGCCACCGCCGCCGTGGAGAAGTTGCTGCAGGAGCTGCTCCATCTGCGTGCGCGGCGGTAGATCGATGGTCTTGGCGTGGTTCTCGGGCGATTTGAGCGCTGACGTCACATCAACAAACCAGTCACCGAACGTGATCGGGATCAAGTGGCGGCTCGTGGCGTTCGTAAAGTCGAGTTGGCTCAGATCGATCATGCGTAGCACCATGTTCTGTGTCGACTGGATGTAGAGCTTGCGTCGCGCGTGGTCGCGCACGACGTTCCACTCGGTCGCTTCGCTGTACGGAGGGCGCACGACCGTGTTGATAATGTGGAGCGCGTCGGAGATGGCGCGCTGCTCATCCGTGGCGACCGTGTAGGACGTGAGACCTGACACGGCGTTCGAGTACCCGCTCGGCACATGATGGTTCAGCACCGACACGCGCAGGAATCGCTCGACCGAGCCGTAGCCTCCAGGGATGGTCGTGAAGCCGTTTACTTCCAGCGCCGCGAGCTGCTCGTCAAGGGGCGGGTCGTTCGTGAGCACGGAATTGACGTTGTCGTACAGTTTGGTCTCTCCCTGGATGAACTCAATCACGAGACTCTTGCCGAGAGCGTCGTGGACGCTGACGTGGAGCGGCATGCGGCCGAGCGACGACGAGTGAAGTAGCGGCACTTGAATGCGCTCGTCAAACTCGGCGAGTTCGACGCCCTTAAGCCCCTCGCGCACTTCGTCGACGGTCGCAAAGTTGCCCAGCAGGTACGAGCACACGGACGTCACGATGGGCTTGTCCGGGTGCTTGACGTCCGGCTGCTCGTTCTGCGGCGTCGGGTACTGCGTCTCCATGAGCTGGAGCCACGCGGCCGAGAGCCCGCGCTCGTTGAGCCCGTCGGCCGCGGCGTTCACGCCGAACATCTGGAACGCCACGAAGCCGTACTTGTTCTGCCACGCCAGGTCGGCGCACTCGACGCAGCCCAGCACCGGCATGTCCTGGAACTTGGTGCCGCGCGGGATCACCTCCACGACGGTCTTGAGGTCCGCCACAAAATCCATCGTGCGCGCGCTCACCACGGTGCCCGGCGACGACGCGTTCAGCAGAAAGTCGCTGCAGGCCCGCGCAGCGAGCGGCGCCGCCGCGAGCGCGGCGCATGCGATCGGCAGGGCGCGACGGAGCTGCATATGCTCGTGACGGCAAACGCTTCGACTAACCGAGCCACGGAGCCGTCGCGGGGGAAGGAGTGAAGCCACGGAAGGCGCAAGAACGACGGGCCGCGGAGGTGTTCGGGCCGCTCTGAAAAAATGTGGAACACGCGAAGTCCAAAGATCGAGAAGAAAATTCTCAAAAGACGGTGAGCTGCTGGTGAGCGGGAATGATGGTCGATGGTTCATGCTCAATCACCTATCCCTAATGAGCAGGGCGCAAAACTGTGACTCACGAAGGGGCGAGGCTAAAAGCAAGAGAAAAGTAGTCTTGACTTGATTAGCTTTTGTGGTTATTCCACTTGTTCTCTGTGTGCAGCGCAATCAGCTCCATCCACCGGCACGTGATGAAGGCCGCCCACCCAGCGGAACATCAATCACGTCGCCGGCAGTCATCTATTGAAGTGTGCGCGCCACCCACCCACCCACACGCGGAGCGCGCTGGTTGTTCCCCGCTGTGTGTGGTTTTTGCCAGATTGGCTTTTCTCACATGGATAAGTACCAATTATGACAGAGGTGAAATTCAGTGGCTGCCATCGAAATTCTGTGGTTGTTTAGGTTTGCGGCCATAAAGCACCTTGGACTTGAGCATGTGATAGAACATGACTTATCAGCGATTCAACCACCAATGTGTCCAACGCAAGCACATGCGCAGCTGTCCAGCACTTCCTTCACCTCTAGAATCCGATCAACTGACCAGAAAGTGCAGGATCCCTCAAATGTCTGGAATCGCGTTTGTCTGAAAAGGGTTAGGTGTTCCCTTTGTTGGGGCGCAATGTGTTGGGGGTTGATTACGATTGACGGCCGCGCCCAATCCCCGGTGGCCAGCCTGGCTTCCCCAAGGACCCAAAAAACCTGGCCAACAGTAATACCCAGGGCCCTCCCAACGTTGGCGAAGCGACGAAACGCTCCGAGCAGGGCGGACGATCCCGGGCGCCGCCATCAACCGCAGTGTTCGGCGAAAGTTGGCGGCACACGCGCTTGCGAGTGAGTGCGGGTGAGTTTAGACGCTGGATATTCCGCGCGTCATCGTCATCGCACTTCATTTCTCTCGCCGCTCCCAACCACCGCGAGGCGTCGGCATCGTTCTTCAGCGCCGCCGCATTTTCCCAACAGCAACCGAACAAAACCCAACAGAAACAGAACCAGCCACGAGTCCCGGCGTTGGAATCCCCCGACGACACATTTCCAACAAATCCCCCGGCCAGCCACCTACACATCGTCGGCACCGCTCGCACATTTCCAACAGCGCTCGAGTCCCATTAAATCGTACAAAGCCGTCATGGCGTCGTATCGGCCGCCGTGGAACGGCGTCGCGCGGCGCATGCTGTCGGACGACGAGGAGGTCTCGGACCTCTCGAGCGACAAGACGTGGCTCTTCGTGTACACTACGAGCCTCTTCATGTCGTTTCTCGCGACGCTCGTGGCGAGCAACCACATGCGCAAGCTCGGCGGCGACGTGTTCCGCTCGGCCGTGCGCTTCGTGACCACGAGCTTCCTCGTGTGCACGTCGGTCCACGCGCTCTCCGGCGGGCTCTTCTACGCGTACCTGATCGCGAACATGGACGCCTGGATCGACGACGTCGACAAGGCCGCGCGCAACAAGCGGTGGCGCCCGATTGCAACATCGGGCTCCGGCTCGGGCGCGCGCAACATCTCGGGCATGCCCACGCTCGACGAGATCCTCGACAGCAGCGGCTCGTCGGGCGTCGAAGGCGCGATCGGATCGATCCTCAAGAAAGACGGCAAGAACGACGGCGGTGAAGCCGCGTACCTGTCCAAGCTCGCGCACGACTACCAGCTGATGCAGCCCACGCTCACGTTCCTGCTCTGCCTCGAGAACATTTTCTTTGTGCTCGGCGCGTACTGGATTTTCCTGCTCACGTGCGAGCTCTACCAGCTCGCGAAGCGAACCCACGACCGCGGCCGCAAGAAGGAGCGCCTCCAGATCCGCAAGTACGCGAGCGGCGCGATGGCGATCCTGTTTTTCTTCCTTGGCTCGGGCATCGTTGTGCTTTTGCTCAAGCACGGCTACGGCGCGGCGTACCGCTTCCTCAACATGTTTGAGCTCCTGACCATCATCGTGTCCATACTCGTCTCTTGGGGCGCGCTGCTCAAGCTAAAGCTCAAGGGCCGCAAGAATGAACACATCCACGGCATGCTCATGGCCTCGCCGTTGTACCGGCGCCTCAAGCTCATGATGATCGTGTGCATCGTGTTTACGCTACCGTACTCAGGGCTCCAGCTCAGCTTGATCGGCATGAATGAACACGCCATCGACAATGTCCCGGATTATGTTGTTGGTATCATCACCACGCTCTACTACCTCTTTGGCGCGGCACAAGCCTTTGTCATGGCCGGAAGCCAGCGCTGCTGCGTGCGGCTTTTGCAGCCGATCATTCCGCAACACCTCCGCAATACGCCCGAGTGGCGCGCGCTGCAAGGATCCCGCCGCACCGAGTCGACGACAGCGCAGGACGAAGAAATCGTGCCAGCACCCGAACTGCCCGTGTTCGTGAACACAGACATTGAGTCGTCAAGTGCGCTGTGGGCGCAGGCACCACAGCACGTCATCGACGAGGCGCAGCGCGTTCACGACGATCTATTGCGCTCACTGTTGCCCAAGTTCCGTGGATACGAGATCACGACCGCCGGTGATGCCTTCCAGCTCGCGTTCCACTCCATCCCCGAGGCTGTGGAGTACTGTCTCGAGGCACAGCTGCAGCTCGTGCAGGCCAAATGGCCGTCTGAGCTTCACGGTCTTCTCGAGTCGACCAAGACGGAGCGCGAGTGCAACCTCAAGATGAACCCGCTGTTCCGCGGCTTGCGGGTGCGCATGGGTATCCACGACACCAACGTCGAGGAGGAAGGTTCTATCATCTCGCAGATCCATCCTGTAACCGGAAAGACGCTCTACATTGGCGCCAGTGAGCTAATTGCTCGGGAGATCGGAGATCTTGGGTACGGGGGACAGATTATCATCTCGAAGCGCATCGCTACGTACTTGCGAAACCACGAGGACGAGGTGCACACTCCATTTATCGTTCACTACTACAGCTCGAACGACTTCAGCGCGCTCGCAATCGACATGGAGCTGTTCGAGCTCACGCCAAAGCTCGTGGAAGGCCGCCGCAAGATCTTCAAGAGACGACGTGAAGCCGAGAAGCAAGGCAAGATGCCGGCGAAGACTGTTGCTGCGACACCTACAGCTAGCAGCAACGAGTCGACGGGCGAAGATTCAGCCGTGGAGTTCCGTGCGCAGCGATCTCCCACGGACGAGGAGCGACGACTGTGGTCGCGTGTATGAAGCAAGCCAGATTTCATTACATTTCATTCCAGGTATCGGCATCAGCCAAGCAACCTGTTTACAAGTCGACGCCGTCCTTGTTCTGTGTGGGAGTGAGCAAGTACACGAGCTGATCGAACGCGTGTTGCTTCGTGAGCCGTTCGAAAATGCTGGTTATCGACGCGAGTGCGACTGTATCTTGGCGTTTGTGCTCATTGACGAGCAAGCGCATACCAGCGACCAACAAATCTCGCGTCTTGGCCGAGTCGGCTTCAAACAAGAGCGTTGTCTTCCCGTTGTCCAGCACGAATGCCAAGCTGTCGACGATGGAAGCAGGTACACCTGGCTCGCCGGCCGTAGTGGCGGCGACTCGGCGGACGTTGTGGATGAAGAGAGTGACGGACTTCTTATTCTTGCTCGCTGACTCCCCTGTCGAGCTCTCGAAGACCAGGTAGCGTGACTGTGCGCTCACGAGGCGGAGCGTGCGGTTCTTGACCACGCCCTCGGCCGGATAATACTTCAATTGGAATCCTTTGACTAGCAGCTTTTTGAAGTGCGACACGAGTTCTTTGCTTTTCTCTTGGTTCCGAGCAGGCTGCGAGGGCGTCGAAGAAGACTTGGGCGGCGGTGGAGCACGTCGTGGGCTTCGAGGCTTCATCGGCGGCAGACCTTTGGCTGCTGCACTTGGTTCAGCAGCCTTGGCGTCACCTCGCGACTTGTCCTCTGGCTTGATGACCTCCTTGGCATCAATCAGCTTGTCGGTGCTGTCCTCTTTCGCTTCCGCTTTGCCTGACATGGGCACAATCGACTTGCGCGGCTTTTGCTCCGCGTCTGGTGCCGGTGTCGGCGCCGTTGCCGCGGTGAGGAACGACAGGATCGCAGGAACTCGCAGCTCCTGTGTCTCTGAGACCGGCGCCGGCTGCTGCATCTTTCCGAGCGCTTGCTGCACGAACTGTGTCGCGACGTACTGCTGGCCTTGCAGTACAACGCCCGAGCCGCGGCGCAGCGCGATCGCCGCCGTGTCCTTGCACACCTGCACGACCTTCTCGCTCGCGCGGCGCTTGATGTCCAGGATCGCGTCGTCGATCACGTCCTCGTGCTTCTCGAACGTCGGTGCGAGCCACTGCTCGTGGAGCGTGCGCGCGCCGTGGTACTGCGGCAGCACGAGCCAGAGCAGCAGCGCGATCTTGGCCTCGTAGTAGAAGGGCACCCAGCCGACGGCCGTGTCGCCCACGAGCTCCACGACCCAGAAGAGCGCGTTCACGGTCCAGAACGTGATCCACTGGAGCAGCTCGTGCGCGTCCTGGCGCCGCAGCGCCCGCGACGACTTGTAGATCGGGAACACGTAGCCCACACCCAGGCAGAGCTGCCGCGCGGTCCACGGACCGATGATCGTCATGCTGCGTGAACAGCCCACAAGGCAACTGAGTGAGTGAGACGCTGGGAGGAGTTCCGAACGCAGGGAAGCGAAAAAGCTGCGTCTTATGCCTCCCCCCACGCCGCTTCGCGGGCGTGGAGGTTGAAGTGCTATTTTTGAAAGGCGTCGGCTAGTAATATAACATAACCAAGCAACTAGAAATGTGAATACTATCCCACACCAGGACTGGCTTGTTGGGTGGATCGGGTTCTTAACTGCTAATTATTCCAGTTTCGCCCCATCATCATGCCACACAGGTGTCACATTCGTAACGTCGGGCGGGCGAAAGAACCGGATTTGCGGGATGGTGTCGCGCTGGCTGCGCGTGGAGGTGGCCCACGCGGCGATGCACGCGACCGAGGAGGGCGGCGCGCTGGCGCATTCGTCGCCGCTGAAGCTCGTGCTCACGGGCATGTTCTTTGGGCTGATCCACGTGCTCACGGGGCCCGACCACCTGAGCGCGCTCGCGACGCTCTCGGCCGGCTCGTCCTGGCGGTCTTTCGCGCTCGGCATGCGCTGGGGCTGCGGCCACAGCATCGGGCTCATCATTATGGCCGTGATCTTCATCAGCCTCGACGGCAAGCTCGACTTCGCCGTGCTCAACGTCGTCACGGACATCCTCGTCGGGGTGTTCATGGTCGCGCTCGGACTCTACGGCGTCCACGAAGGCGTGAAGAAGTCGAAACAGCGTCGGCGCGAGATCCGGGAGGAGAAGGCACGCAAGAGAGAGGCCCAGCTGGCTCAGCTTGAGCGTGGAGGTGATCAAGACAGCGATGAGGGCAGTGTGGAGAAGGACCGCGACGACGACACCGAGGCCGAGACAGCGTCGATTATCAGCTCGTCGCCGAGAGAGCACTTGTTCAAAGGCACCAGCAGCTCGGACACACATACTCGTGAAGCTTCGGAGAAGGCAATGTCCGACGACGACGACGAAAGCTCACCGTTGTCTCCTTCACAACGCCGACCGCGGCTTGCCAAACTGCAAAAGAAGAAGATTAGCGAAGAGGAAGACGATGTAGACGACGAAGCCGACGGGGCGACGCGCGCGCACGATACTATCCCGCCGCAGGCCAGTCCCGCCGATAGCACCGTGTCCCTCCAGGAACTTCTGTCTGATCGGAGACGGAGTACTGACGGCCAGGAAGACGGCGAGGATGGCGACAGCAGCGACGATGATGACGACGAAGCCAAAGACGAGCGCGTCAAGATTTGTGGCAAACGATATCGACTGCCAAAGTGGGCTCAGATTGATTTCAAGAACGCACAGACACAAAAGGTATGTGGTTATTCTCTTGTGCACATGCGCTCATCGCATTTCCTGACACACGGTTGCGCTGAACTAGTGTACAGCGCTCATTGTGGGCATCGTTCACGGCATCGCTGGCCCGGGCGGCATCCTCGGTGTGCTACCCGCGGTCGGACTCCACGACACGGTCAAATCAGTGCTGTACCTCGGATCGTTCTGCATGACGTCGATCGCGACCATGGGAGTGTTTGCCGCTGTGTACGGCGAAGCCACGGGCCGCCTTGGAGAACGCAGCGAGATCATGGCGTTCCGGATCTCGATCTTCTCGTCCATGCTCTCGGTGATCGTTGGCATTCTGTGGCTCGTGCTTGCTGCGCTCGGCAAGCTGCAAGAAGTGTTCGGATGAGCAACGCGCGAAATAATGGTTGGAGAGTTGTATATCTGTGAAATGTCGAAGGAGTTTATCTACCAGAAGCCGCGTGAAGGAGGGTCCCATCTCATTCCGCCTTCTCAGCCGCCACTTCCGTCACCGCAGCCGCCGCGGGCTCGCCAACCTTGTCCTCCACAACGGCCTGGGCGTCGGCGGTCTCGCCGTCGGCCTTGGTCGCGTCCTTGTTCTTCCAGTAGTCGTCCATGTCGCTGTCGAGCTTCTTCTGCGCGTGCTCCTCCGACTTGCCCCAGTACGAGTCCATCTCGCGGTCG
>JAMFLL010000255.1:0-48882 GCA_027475725.1 Pythium rhizo-oryzae | reverse complement strand
CTGGTACTTGCGGTCGCTGCGGCGCTGGATCAGGTTCTGCTTGATGCGGTGCTCCTCGCACAGCGAGTGCACCTCGCCGTTGCGCTTGAGCGTGCGCTCGTTGAAGCACTTGCCCGTCTTGTACTGGCACTTGCCGTAGTACGGGCGTCCGTCGGGCGCGTTGCCGGCCTCGTCGGCCATGGCCGCCTCCAGCTTGACCGAGCTGGCTGCAGGCGTCGAGAGGCGATCGAAGGGCGAGTTCATGGTTGGGCGGTGCGCGCGCGTGGGCTGTTCGGAGAGTGGGGCGTGGAGGGAGGCCGCTTTGCGCGTTGGCAGGCAGGCGCTGGTCGCTGGTCAATTGCAAACTGATACGGGCGTCGCCCGGGGCAATTGGGTCGCGCGCGCCACGTGGGGTGCTGCGTCGGGGCGGCAATTGCGCGGGCCAGCGGCAGCAGCAGCGGAGCGAGGGTGGAGAAGCGCTTAGTTTAGCCAGGCTTTCGCCGTGTATCCACCGGACACGCGACAAACAATAGCAGCAGCGCTGGCCTCCAGCAGCGCGGATACGGCAGCTGCCGCAGGCGGCTGGCCAGACTAAATACGGGGCCCCGGGCTCGGTGGCGGGGGAGCCGAAGCTTCAAAGCACCATGCTGCGCGCGAGAATAACTCGGATACCCTGGAGCTATAGATAAACTCCCCCCACGTTGGCGGAGCGTATCTGCGTCGCCTCGCCCCATATCCTCTCCTTCCGCGCGCACCGGCTTCTTGCGCGTTGAACGATCTTGCTCGGTCAGGAATAGCACGACTGACTCGATATGGTATTTTGGACGCCCCCGCGAGTCAGTCCGGGCTGCACTGACTACCTGCACCTCGCATTTGACTAAGTGAGACTAGCACGATCGCATTCGTGGGCCGGGTATTGACTGAGGTAGGACAGCCTCCGCCCTCGTCCTCGACCCGGCCTTTTCCAGCTTTTTCTCCGACCAGCAGGGGCTCGCTTGCTCCAAGCAGGTGGCTACACTTGGCCGTCGCATACATCAACCGAGTCAACGTCCAGGCACCGACTGGAATCCGCGCCCAGCTAGCAACTGGTGGTAGCTACCGAAACGGCCGAGGTTTGTTGGCGACGCCGTCTTTCTTCTTCAACTTGCTGTGGAGGCTGAGCTTGCCCCGGACCAGCGCGTCGAGCCGCGCGACGTCGTTCGCTTGAAGCTGCCGCTCCAAGGCCAGCTCGTTGTATAGTTTCTGGGCCTTGAACGACTGCCGCTTCGCCGTCATTGTCGTGGGCCGGCTCTCTTCCCGCTCGGAACGCTGGTCTGCGGCGGCTTTTCTGGATGAGTTGTCAGCTTGGAGCAAGTTGCGCGCTCGGCGTGTGCTCCGCAGTGGCAGGTCGATGGCATCCCACACATGCTTGATGGATACCCACACAATCACCCGAAGTTGCTGCAAGTCGTCGGCGTACACTCGCCGCCGTCGCCCGCACAGCTCCAATATCTTTTCCGTCGAGAGCCCTTCACAATCGCTGCGGTGTACTGATCCTGCCGTAGCAGGAATCGCTGGCCCTGGATGGAACACAGGAGGGAGCGCGGCAAGCGCTGTGAGCAGCGAAGCCGATGAAACGCCCCTTGCTAGTTCTCCTCGCCGCAGGAGATCATCCATTAGCGTCTTTACCGATGCCTCGAAGGCTGTGGAGGGTAGCAGCTCTCGATGCGGAGCGCTCAGACGTACAGGGATTAAACGATCTGCTGTCTCGGTCGCGTCTGAGTTGGCTCTGGTCGGACGCACAAAGCGATACTGTGCAAAACACAGAGCAACAGCCACATAACTCAGTTCCTCGTTGCCAGCTTCCATAGCACTGTAACCGCAACTCACCTCGACGAGGAACTCGGGCACGACGGCCTCCGCGTACCGCGGGACGTACTCTTCCTCGTCTGAAACGAACAAGCTACCGACAGCAGCGTTGTCTGGAAACTCTGGTGCCGTCTTGGGACCGGAGACGCGCTGCGTCTTGCCCATCGCGACGCGGCACAGCGCGAGGTACCGCGACGGGGCGTCGCGTAACGCCAGGTCACCCGTCGGTGCGTCCCGCAGCTCGTGGAGCGTGCTGTAGCGGCTGAAGCGCCGTGGGAACTGCATTGGCGTCGCCTCCTCCACTCGGTGTCGCGCGACGAACCGAGCGCGCTGCGTGCCTGGCGCCTCGCTGGACTGCCAGTCCGGACGGTTGAAAATCGGCTCGTCCACAGCACCGGTGCTCGCGCCCAGCGCATATTCGTCGCCAAACATGCCCCACACGACGCACCGTTCGAGGCTCTCGGCGGGCACGCTGCAAAAGAGGCCCTTGACCTTGGGCACGTCCGTGGCGGACGTGTGGCGCGCGACCCACCGCTCGAACGCGCGCAGCAGCGGCGCGTTGTCGATCTTGTACACATCCGAGACCTCGATTTTGGTGCCGTCCTGGGCGAAAAAGCCCTTTTTGATGTTCTCGCTCGCGGCCTTGACGCACCTCGCGCGCTGCGCGTCGCCCTCGGGCAGCCGCCGTAGCCGGATCTGGCCCGACGTCTCGCTCTCTACGTGGACCGCGAACGCGCTGCGTAAGAACAGTCGACCACAGTCAGTTGCGCTCCATGTATTCACACCAGCGCGATGGCCGCGCGCGTACCGTACGTGAGGTGGTGGCGGCGCTTGGTCGCGCGCACGAGCGCCTGGCACGCGGCGGCCTCCTTTAGCTGCCACGCGGCGATGCGCGCGCGCTCCTCCTCCAGCAGCGCGCAGTACCGCAGCACGCCGTCCATCGCGTGGCGCGCGTACAGCTGCGCGAGCGACTCGAACGCCGCGCCGAACCGATCGACAGCCGCTGCAGCGGCTGCCGTCGCCCCACCACCCTCGACCAGGCGCTGCGGATCCCTCCCCAGTTCGTCCAGCGCGGCGTGCGTCGCGTCATACCGCTGCCGCAAAAGCCGCCGCCTCTCCTGCCACGAGATCCGCGTCAGCTTGCATTTCCTGGTGACTGGTGGGGTGAGCACAAGACACACGTACGCACCTGCACGTGGCGCCGGCGCTGCCGCAGCGCCTCGAGTTTGCGCGTCCACGGCGCCATCGTCTGCGCCAGCGTCGGCGTCTCCAGCGCGAGCGCGCGCAGCGCCGGCGCCAGCGTATGCGCCACACCGCCGTCCGCGCGCAGCAGCGCCTCGCGCTGGACGCGCACGCAGATCTCGCCGCTGCGGACGCCGCGCGGCGACGGCGCGCGATCTTCCTCCGCCATGATGCCTGTTGGGGCAAGGTCGAAGAGCTACGATTGCGACGATTTCGACAGCCGGCGTTATATACGGTAACTAGGACGTTATATATGGAGGAATGCTGTATTTCATGCATCTTGGCGAATGCGATCATGAAGGGGTTTGGTGGCGCTCTACGAGCAGCGAGAACGCGCCTTGCTGGCGTAGGAGGTCGTCGCTCAGAGCGTCACGTGCCTGTGTGGAGAGTCACAAGAGCGCACACGAAGCGGTCAGTCCAAACGCCCGCTGCGAGCACATCGAGAGACTGTGAGTTCACACGTACTGCGTGCCCCCGGGCGACGAGGTCGCTTCGTCGAGGCTCATGCGGTAGAGCGAGTTGGCGGCGCTGGACTTGGCGCGGAGGAGCAAGTTGTCGTGGCGAAGGTTCGTGGCGCCCGACACGTAGGGCGAGGTTTCGTAGACGGTGTCGCGCGCGGGGAGCGCCGACGACGCCGCCGACGACGGCGCGCTGGTGAACTCGCCCAGGAACGTCGAGCCGTTCGCGAGCGAGCGCACGTCGTCGCTGCGTCCGATCTCGAGCAGCCGAATCACCTGCGCGTACTCGATCTTGATGCCGCGCAGATCAAACAGCAGCTTGGCGACGCTGTTGAAGCGGAAGTACGTGAGCTTGAAGCCGAAGCGATGCAGCACGAGCCGCACGTCCTCGGAGTCAAGCAAGCCGCTGCCGCTCGGATCGCACGCCTTGAACTCGCTCTCGATGTCCCCGACCGTTTGGTCCGTCGACTCCAAGTACGCGTGAACAGACTGCACGAAGCTGGCGCGGAGCTGGACGGTCTCGGTGAAGTGGTCGATCACGTCGCCAAGCGCCTTGTCGTCCACACGGACAATCGAGGAGCCTAGGATGTAGTTGCGCAGGATGCGCGGCTGGAACACCAACATGTTGAGCACGAGCGGCAGCGGCAAGAACCAAACGATCGTGCGCCCGTACGTGTGGGACAGCGCCGTCATGTGGTAGATCACGCACTGGCAGAAGAGCGCGACGTACAGCCCGTTCAGCATGAGCGTCGACATGACCACAAAGTGCCAGGCCTTGCGCGAGAACCAGCGCAGCTGGACCGGGGGGCCCTGCACAGGCGGCGCCGGCTCCGCGTCGTTCGGCTTGGCGCCGCCGACTTCGAGGACACCCTCGGCAGCCTGGCGAGTGACGGTGGTCGCGGTTTTCTTGACCTTGCGGAAGATGGTGCCCACGAGCTGGAAGCCCGTGTCGCGCTCGCTCAGCACGTTGCGCTTGCGCCGCACGTGCTTCATCTGCTCGTGCTCGCGGACGTGCTCCATCGTCGCGATGGCGTCGCTGGCAAGCTCGCGGTCCGCGGTCGCCGCTTCGTGCTCGGCGATCTCGTTCAGGTACAGGTACCGGTCCGTGGCGCGCGAGCGCTCGTCGACGGCGGCGTCCAGCAGCTGGTCGATGGCCCACGTGAAGTAGGCCGTGATGGCGATGTGGAGCAGCACCGAGGCCCACGAGAAGATGAGGAACGCGACCACGATGTTGTACGGCGTGTGGTACTCGTGGTCCACGAGCTTGGCGATGGAGGCGAGCCCCCAGGCGATGAGCAGCAGCAACATCCAGGTGGAGATGTCGACCTCGATCATGTGCGAGATCTGGTTGTCCTGCGCCTGGCGGAGGTACTTGGAGAACGGGAAGAGCTCCGGGAGCCCGTAGCTCTTGAGGAAAAAGTGGCGCAGGATGCGCAGCCGCGCGACCTCGGGGATGTCGGCGCTCGTGAGCGGCTCGCGCTCGAGCTGTCCCTGGCGGCGGTGGCCGCGGCGGCGCGGCCGCCGGCAGCACGGCGCGTACAAGTCGAAGATGGCCTTGAACTCGTGGTACCACGCCGGCAGGCCCGTGCGCGCCATCATGTCCACGAGGTGCTGCGTCGAGAGCAGCTCGGCCTTCTCGGCCTGGATGTTCTTGCGGCGCAGGCGCAGAAACACCACGGCGGCCTGGAGGATGAGCGCGATGGCGACGATGAAGACCAGCAGGTCTGCGGCCTGGAACGCGACCATGCGCGGGCTGTAGGCGTCGAGCCCGGGCACCTCCTTGAGCAGCTTGATGCCGAGGCCGATGAGCCCGAGGATCGTGAGCTCGCCGAAGGCCTTGGTGAGCATCTCGTGGTACTTGGGGTGCCGCTGGAGCCGGTGCAGCGCCCGGTGCACCGCGCGCTCCGCGAGCATGATGCAGACCACGAGCGCCGAGACCATCGCGAGCACGCGCACGAGGTCCACGCTCTCGCCCACGTGGAACGGCGAGGTGCTGCCGCCGCCCGCGCCGCCCATGGTGTCGGTGGGTCGTGTCGGGGGGAGGGCGCGCGTTGGGAAATGGCGGTGGCGTTGGGCGAAGACCACGGAAACGTTGGGAGGGGGAAGGGGTGCTGGCGTTGGCGAGGAGGCCCCCCGGCCCAGTTTACAGCACGACGCCGGCGCGCATTGCGTAAGAATGCGGGTGACAGTTTTGTGGCACCCAAAGAGTTCCGACCACATGGCCCGCCCCTGCTCACGGGGAGTTGGTCGTGGAGACACAAAAAAGCCGAGCGGGGATCGCAAAGTTGGATTATATCTCGTTTTTAGCCAACGTTGGCCGGAGAAATAGATAAAATCAGGTCCTGGATGTGTACCCTCTATGGACCAGACATGGGTACACGCATGCCACCTTGGCACTGCCATGGTGGCGGCCTCAACGTTGTAGGAAACGGCGGCCGCTCGGTCGCTCTCCACCCACACACTCCTGGGTGCGCCACAAGTTGCGTTCCCACGCCGACAAGGATCATTGTCCAACGCGCCGACGCTCGGGTCTCTCTTGTTTTTCTGTTTCATTCACATTTACCAGAGGGGGATGTAGCCTCGTCTCATATCTGTTCGAGGGCTCACCCACCACCTACACTACTACAGTACCAACACACACACACGCAAGCACATGAAGCGTTCTCCCCGCCTCAGACGTTGGCCAGGAAGGACGAGGTGGACGAGCCCGAGGCCGTGAGCGCCGGCGGCCGCGGCACGCGTATGAGAGAGGACGGCGCCGTGCGGTGCCGCAGCGTGAGCGACACGACGTCGAAGTCGCGCAGCCGCGCCGAGCTCGTGAGCAGCTCGCCGCCCAGGTTGAGCAAGTCCGCGTGGAGCAGCGCGGGCGCCGGCACGAGCGGCGAGGACGCGCCCACGAGTGCCTGCGCCAGGTGGAACGGCGTAAAGTGCTTCTCGAGGCGCGACTCGTGGCGCTTGCTGAAGAGCGCGACGGCCACGGCCAGCAGCAGCACGACCGCGCTGCCACTGTAGGCCAGCACGGCCGAGAGCCGCGGCACCTGCATCACGAGCCGCGCCACGACCTCATTTTGCGGGTCGCTTGCGGCTGATCCAGCGGATGACGCTGAGGCAGCGCCGTCCGAGATGGCGACGGCGCCGCCATTCTGGAAAAGCCACAGCAATGCCGCCGAGGCCGCGTACCGGTCGCTGTGGCGCGCGTACCAGTGCTGCTTGGTCACGGACGCGAGCAGGTTGCCGCGCTCAGCCTCGCATTGCGTGGGCTTGACGTCGAGGGGGGAACTGGTGGCGAACAGGGCAGGAAAAATGAGGTCTCCCTTGAGGTTGGCGCCGGCATCGATCTCGAACGCCGACGTCGCGACCAGTGTTGTCCACGTACTGGCGGAGGCAGACGTATGGAGCAGGTCCTTAAGAGGCAACTGGGCCTGCGAAGCAGCGATCGCGGCGTCCTCCTTCCATCGGAAGGACGCGCCCAGGCATTCCGAGTCGGTGGCACATCCATCGACCGAGACGTCGACGGTCGACCAGCGAAGCCGGCCCACGGTCACAGTGTAGTACTTTTTGGCGTTCTTCAATCGAACGACATTGTTGCTGGTTCGGCTGAATGCCTCGCCTTCGATACGCTGAGCGAAGCTGATAAAGAGAAACGATGTGGGCGAGACCTTGCTGCACGCAGACGCGTTCCACGTCAGCGTCGCACGGATGTCTTCGCGTCCCTCGGCGTCTAGGCAGATGGGAAGGGCCCGGATCTGTGGTCCATTGTCGGCAGGTGAGTCCGATGCCTTCTCGCTGCGCGGGCTGACGATGCACGCGTGCTCACCGCACTCCTCTTTGATGTTGATGTCAAAGTAGTAGTCTCGGGAGTCGGCGCCGGAGCTGTTGGTGTTGTTGTACGACACGCTGGAGGTCGTGTCGTTGCCGGTCAGCGTCAGGCGACGCTGCATATACTCGGCCAGGAACGGGATCTCGAAGCTCATGCTCTCGGCCACAAAGCCGCTCGAGAGGTTGGCCGCCGCGACCGAGACGTCGGTGTTAGAGACGTCGAACCATGCCGTCCGCGTGGCCGTCGAGGCCGCGAGAAACTTGTGAAAGGAGGCGTTGATGCCTTGCCAGAGATTGTCGTCGTCCCCAGCGCTGACGACTGTGGTTGATGCATCTGTCAACACGTCTTGAACGAGGTCACTGGCGTTGATGGAGAGCATGGCCTTCTCGGCTGAGGAGAGCAGCATCTCGGCCATCAGCGGAAACGTGTACGCCGCGAGGGCGCGCGCCGCGTGGAGCTCCATCGGCAGTGGCGTCGTGGGGAACACCGCCTCCAGCGGCGTGAGACTCGTCTGGACGTGTGACTGGCTGGTGCTCGTAGCGTTGCTGGCGGTCGTGGCCACGTCCAGCATCCACGCGCGCGACGGGAACCCGTACTCGATCGTCGCGGGGATCCGTTGCGGGGACGTTCGCGCGCAGGCGGACCGCCCAGACCGATAATCCATCGTCACGGCGGACCGCAGGATGCTGTCCACCACGCGGGACTCGTCGGTTGGCGCGTCGGGGCTGCCTGGCTGGATTGCGTTGGCGATGCTGGTGAAGCCCAGTCCGCTGGATGTCCTCGCGGGCTGATGAACAAACTCGAGCTGCACGTTGAGGCCATGGGTGGCGTTGCTGAGCAGCCACACGAGCGCGAGCGAGCACCCGTAGACGAGCGCCTTGGTCTTGGTCGAGCCGTCCGCCGTGGCGGCGAGCATGGCCTTGTCGGTGAGGAAGCTCCAGAACCACACGGGCAGCACCACGGCGCCGAGCAGCTGCAGCGGGCGCACGCCCAGCGACGCGGCCATGGCGACGTAGGCGTTGTAGTCCTGCACCAGCTCCTCTCGCTGTGCGCGCGTCGCGATCTCGTCGGCGTCGCGGGTCGAGAACGTGCGCAGCGTGACACCGCGCGCGAGCGCGAACGTGAGGCCGGCGACGGCGGCCGCGCCCGCGAGCGCGACCACGGCGACGCGCGCGCGGCGCACGCGCAGCAGCACCGGCACGGCGTTGGGCTGGAGCACGTCGCGGTAGTACGAGGCCTTGGGCGCGGCGTCGGCGTCGGCCTCGCGCTCGCTCTGCGAGAGCACGATGTTGGAGATCGCGAGCGGCGACGACGGCATCTTGCGGGCGGCGTCGGCGTCTATTACTATCCACGAACACGGCGGCGCGTGCGGACGGAGGGGGCGTGGCCGAGTGTGCGGACGGGAGAGAAGGTTGCGGCTCGTGGCCACAGCGGCCGGGAGAGGAAGTGGACGCGGACGATGACCCGAGCAGCAGAGAGAGAGAGAAGCAAGAAAAAAGAGGTAGAGAGAGCGGGAGTGCGGCCAGTACTTGTCGGCACGGGGGGCCGATCATAGGGAGCCACGGGCCACATGGCTGCGACAGCCACATGGCTACACATGGGGGTGAGGGTTGCCGGCGGAACACAGTCGGCGTGGGTCACTCCAGCTGGGGCGGACACCAGCCACCAAGAGAAAGTAGGCTTCCGACTGACACAGGATGGGCGAGCGAGCCGGACACAGAGGGAGGCTCTACACGTTTAGGAGGTCTAGGAGTCTACGGTCAAGGCTGAGTTGTTCTCCTTCTCCGGACGCTTCTGGCAATCCAGAGTCGTCACTCACGCCCCGGCTTGTCCACAACTGCGGACATAGGACCCGTCGTCCGCGTAGAGAGATCCGGGCCACAGCCGGGGCCGCAGTGCGGTCCGCGCATGGTCAGGGAGGCAGCCGGAACCAAAAGAGAGGAGGGATTTCGACACCTACGCTTTGAAGCGGCGGGCGTCGTCTGCGACAGGAGTGAGCACTAGCAACAGCAACAGAACCAAAGGGCAGTGTATCGTAAGCCACGGGGGTCGGCTCACATGTATTCCGGCGGAGGGGAAGAGATCTGGTGCGCACCGTTCGGGTCGCTCGCGAGCTCAGCGTAGTCGGGCTGGATCGGCTCGCGCTCGGCCATCGCGGGCTGGCGGTAGTGCTCGTCGAGGCACTTGACGAGGTCGTCGAGTTGGCGCTGGCGGCGCTGGTCCACGGACACGCACTCGTCGAGCGGCAAGTACTGCGCCGTGCGCGGGTAGCGAGACCACACAAACAAGTGGAAGAGACCCGTGAGGAACGGCAAGACGATGCTCGCGGTCGCGGCGGCCGCGGCCTTCTTGAGACCCATCACCGTCGCCATCACGACCTGCGCGAAGATCAGCGCGCCAATACAGAAGCGGTACAGCGACGGCCAGTACACGGCGCCCGTGTTGGGCGACGGGTCCGCCACGCACAGCACGTTCCAGCGGTACAGGATCTCCGAGAGGAACAGGTACAGCGCAGCGAAGTAGCACAGGATCGGCGCGACCGACGCAAACACGACGATGAGGATGAACACCAAGAAGAACTGGGCCACCGGGTCGGTCGCACCAAAGTCACCAGGCACTGACAGCGGCGAGAGACCAAACCACGGGGTGGACCGCTGGCGGGGCGTCAGCTTGGGTGCGAGGTAGTGGTAGATCGCGGCCTTGATGATCGGCTTTACTCGCAACAATTCCAGCGACGTCGGGAGTCCCATCTGCACCATGAGGAAGGTCACGTAATACGAGGACTGTAGGGGGAGCTGGTTGCTGATCTTCTTGACGACCGAGTTCAAGTTGAGCTTCTCACCCTTGCCCAGCAAGCTGTCGAGAAACGTGCCGCCGAGAATCGGCAGCAAGAGCACGATGTACCACTGGTAGAGCACCAGCTTGTTGAAGAGCGACTTGTCCACCTCGGCGGCCGAAGCGTGACCCTCGCGCTTGGAGAGGATGCCGAAGATGATCGGCGCGAGCGCACCCATCACGGACAGGAGAAGCGGTGAGAGCTGCTGGAGCAGCGGTGCGAGCCAGTCGTTCTTCTCCACGAACTCGCCGAGATCCGGCCACTGTTGCTTGATCGAGTCCACCTTGGCAAGCGAGACGACAAAGGCCGTGGGGATCGTCCACAACAGGATGATCGCGCTCGAGGCCGCGGTCGAGATGAGCCCCCAGTACTGCTTGGTATTGAGTGAGAGGCCGACATTCTCCCACACGACGTCGTCCACATGGGCCGCGGCCTCGACGTGCATCTGCGTGGGGTCCGAGCACTGGAGCACCTGCTGGGCCGCGTTGGCCGCGCGGAGCGTGTTGAAGGTCACGAAGCCGGTGGAACGCATAATGTTGTCCGAGTTGTTGCCCAGCAGCGTCATCTTGCGGAGCCCCTTGATGTAGTCGCTCTCGGTCGCGCGGTACTCGTCAATGGTGGAAAAGTCCTCGTGGCCGCCGACCTGGAGCGTCGGCACGTCGCTGTCCACGCCGTCTTCGTAGTTGGTGTCCAGCACCTGGTTCGCGATGGCCGCCTGGTTGCGCAGGATGCTGCGCATCTCCATCTCGACCGCGTCGTTGAGGCTCTTGAGCTGGTGCTGGAAGAGCTCGATGGCATCCACCTTCTCGCCGCCGCAGAGCTTGCCGTTCTTGTTGGTGAGCATGCGCTCGCCGTCCTTGGCGCTGCGCGCGAGCGCGTTCTCGAGGCGGTTGCGCACTTTGACGCGCTCGGCCACGAGCTTCTCGAGGTCGCCGCACTCGAGCGCGACGTAGACGTCGACGACCTGCTTGGGGAAGAGCGTCTCCATGTAGTTGCGCAGCGTCTGCTGCGTGCGCAGGTGCTTCGGGAGGCCGTTGACCACGACCGAGTACTGCTGCGTGGACTTGCGGCTGAGGAACTCGTGGCGGCGGCGCACGTACACGTTGAACTCGCGGTGCAGCAAGAAGCACGTGAAGCCCGAGACGATGTACATGGCGAGCACGGTGAACCAGAAACGCCAGCGCTGCGCGTCGTTGTCCGAGTCAAGGTGCGACAGCGTCATCTTGTAGAGCGCGTCAAAGTCGCTGCCGCGCTGCGCGTAAAAGTAGATAGGGAAGAGCGCGGCCGAGAGCAGGATGCCGAGCCACGCGACCTTCTGGCAGAGCCGCAGGAAGCGCAGGAAGAAGAGCGTGTCGAGCCCGCAGGACTGGAGCACGACGTCGTCGCTGGTCCAGTAGAGCGGCCAGATCCACTTGAACGGCCCGGCGTTGCGCGCCATGACCGTCGCGGGCGTCGCCGTCTCGGGCTTGTTCTCGCGCACGTAGTAGGCGCGCTCGAGGCGGCGGCGCATGATCTCGAAGCCCAGCCAGCCCGCGAGGATGAACGGCCCGTAGGCGCGCACGCCGTTGCGGATCGTCTTGGTCGGCGTGAGGTCGAGCTGCGCCGCCGGGTCGATGAACTCATCCAGGTTGTTCTCCGACATGGTGACGTTGGGCAGGACGCGGCCAGTTGGGAACTGCGACGAAGAGCTGCGGAGGAAAAAGCTGATCGCCAACACCAACAAAAAGGACTGTGCCGTACTGTACCTATCTCCTGTATGTCGTTGGGAGGAGAAAAACACAGTTCTCCAACTGTGGTACAAAAAGGAAACGCGAATTATCTATTGGACGGAAAAAGTCGAGAAAAAAACGCGAGTAGCACAGAAAACGAACCACTTGGTCGTGACGATTGGATTTCCGCACCCCCACCTCAGCATGGAAGAACCGGTGGCCCGGTACGTTGGGCCGGCTGGCTCAAGAGAAGGTCGTTGGATCGAATGGCTGGAAGTGGCGATAACTAACACGTGGATGCAAAAAACGACTGGCTGTGCGAAAAAAAATCGAAGAAGAAAATGAGTTCAGCAAGCATGTGGTAGAAAGGTGTCAGAACCAGGGTCATTCGAAAAATTGGAGAAAAAATTGTGAGGTGTGAAGAAAACAAGATGCACAGCAACGATTTTCGTCGGCTTCCTCATCACAAAGCCGAGCTGGGGCCCCCAGAGGGGGATAGTCCGAGGCTCAACAAGTGCGAGTTTGTACCTGGATGAGCAGCTTTCGTCTAAAC
Source organism: Pythium rhizo-oryzae (assembly GCA_027475725.1). Lineage (NCBI taxonomy): Eukaryota > Oomycota > Peronosporomycetes > Pythiales > Pythiaceae > Pythium > Pythium rhizo-oryzae. Next base: position 36,437 of record JAMFLL010000255.1, on the reverse strand, counting down.
AAGAGAGGACGTGGATTGAGGTATTTTCGAGTTGTCTGATGGAAACGTTGGACCGTGATCGCATGGCTCCTGTCGCCATCGTCCAACGACCGCGACTCCTACGGCCGCATCCGCCCAAAGATATTAAACGTCTCTTCGGATTCACACGCACGGTCGGAATGCGGCTCGTGGCGATCGTCGCCAATGATGTCTATTTGTGGAATCGTATCCATGGAATAAGGTCTCTTGTGAAGGGGTGTCGTGTTACCGGAAATAGTGGTTATGAGCCCACTCGGTTGGTGTCCATTTGGATCCCTGCCGCGCCAGATAACCTGCCAACAAATGCGTGGCCGGTCTTTCGACACCCAGTATCGTCGCACAATCGCCACGCGCCCCTCTCTCGGAAAGTTCGAATCGCTCGCCTCAAAACCCAACATTTGTCGTACCTCTAATTCAGTACACTGGGTTGTTCCTTGAGGGGGTTCGTTGGTTGCAGAATCGCGGCGTGTTTTCCCCCCTCATTCGGCGCTGCATTCTTCACCGCCCAGTCCCAACGACGACCCGCCCCGCCCATGAATTCGCACGAGGAAACCGCGCTGCAGCTGGCGCTGACTGAGGGCGGCGTCCCTCATGCAGCAACACCAACGTCGGTCGAGCCCCACACCAACGCCAACGGCAACGTGGCCAACACCAACACGGCCAACGCCCTCGGCCTCCACGCCAACGCCAACGCCGCGCACGATGGCACGGACGCGGCGCTCCTGCCGCTGGCCATGCCGCCGTCGCCGACGCTGCTGAGCCACGCGCACCACCACCACCACGGCGGCGGCGGCGGCGTCTACGGCGGCGTCGGGCGGCTCGCGATGCTCAGCGAGGCCGGCCACAGCGGCCCCGCGGCCCATCCGCACGCCAGCGCCCACGCCCACGCGGCCATGGCCAACGCGCAGGCGCACGCGCACGCCGGCGACCTCCACGCCGCGGCCATGGCGGCTGCCAGCGTGCACTCGTACTTCCAGCACGACGCCGACGCCGCGGCGCTCGCGGCCGGCATCAGCGTGCACCACTTTGACGACATGGACGCCGCCGACAAGACGAACGCTGCCACGGCCAACGCTGCCACGGCCAATGCCAGTGGCACGGCCGCTGCCACGGCGGTCAAGACCCGCAAGCGCAAGTCGGGCGCGAACGTGAGCATCGACCTGCAGACCAAGATCCGGCTCATCGAGCTGGCCGAGGAGTTCCAGTACGACCCGAAGAACCACGGCGGCGGCGGCGGCCATGGCAGCGGCCATGGCAGTGCCACGCGCGGCAAGAGCGAGGGTGCCATGGGCGGCCTGGGCGGCGCCATGAGCGGCATGCGGCTCGCGGCGCAGTTCGGGCTCAACAAGTCGACCGTGAGCCGCATCCTCAAGCGCAAGGACGAGTTCAAGAAGGCCTACTACAAGGACAACATCTCGGGCTGCTCCAAGCACATCAACAAGAAATCCAAGTTCGAGAAGCTCAACCGGCTCGTGGAGAACTGGTTCGACGTGACGCGCGAGAAGAAAGTGGCGGTGTCGGACACGCTGATCCGCGACGTGGGCAAGCGGTTCGCCGAAGAGCTGGGTATCGAGGACTTTCGCGGCTCGAACGGCTGGGTGCGCAGCCTGCGGAACCGTAAGGAGCAGCAGGCACGCAACATGTCGCTCGAGGCCATGGAGCGCGAGCGGCTCAAGAAGGAGGCCGAGGCCATGGAGCGCGTCCGCGCCGTGTTCCCCGCCGGGATCAAGGACATGGCCGGCTTCTTCAAGGACCTCACGATCTACCTGGAGAAGGACGGCGGCGGGCTCGGCGCGAGCGAGGGCACGCCCGCGGCACCGGCGGCGGCGGCCGCGACAACCGCGACGCCGTACCTGCCGCTCGACGGCAGCGACGACGGTCAGCACCAGCTCCATTCGCACCACGACGGCGACACGGAGGCTGAGGAGTTTCTCAAGAAGAAGATGATTGAGTCGCTGCGGTCGTGGTCCCAGGAGCTGCTCGAACTGGACCTCACCAAGATGAAGAGCCGCATGAAGCCGCGCCCGACGCAGCCGCCGACGCAGCCGCCGACGCAGCCGCCGCAACCACACCACCTCCAGCAGCAGCAGCAGCAGCCAACGCAGCTTCAGCACCAACAACAGCAACAGCAGATGCAGCAGCAGCTCCAGCAGCAGCAGCAGCAGCACCAGACGGCGGTGATCTAGGAAGCGTGGTGCGTCTCCTCAGGAAGTATTGGTATTAGTTCGTGTATCCTTTGTTTGCGGGGTGTGCGTGTGTGCTCGAAAACATTGTGGATTTGCCCCCGCGCGTGGTCTTCCTGGGTGCATCGAGCCCAAGGCACCGAGACGGCCTCCTGCCAACACCGCGGCGACCACGCTGCCATCAATTGCGTCGAGCAGGCGTAACAACACGCCGCAGGCCGACGCGAACGGGACGCCAGCGATCTCGCCGGTGGACTGCGACGCGATCGTGTACCACGCGCTGCTGCGATGGGCGCAAGAGCTCCATGATCCAGCCATGTGAGTCGCACGATGTTGTTCGTATTTGCTGAAGTACTCCTCACTCACGCGATCGCGCATTCTTGTGGTCTAGGACGGAGGAGAGCAAGATGTCGCGGCTGTGGCAGTCGCTGCAGCGCCACTCGGAGGCTGGGCGGTTCGGCGATCGCACGGACCACTCGCCGAACGCGATCTGCTCGTTGCTGGCGCTCGAGATCCTGCAGCAGATCCTCCAGGCCAGCGGCGTCTCGCTCATGCTCACGAATTTGCTCGTCGGCGCGCTCGGCAACTCGATCTTCCTGGGCTACGCTACCGGCAAGCAGCGCCACGAGATGCGACAGTACGCGGACATCGCCCACGATCTCCAGGAGCAGCTCTCGACAACCACGGAGGAGCTCGCGACGTGCAAGAGGCAGGCCGCCGCTCACAAGTCGCAGCTCGCGGCGTTCCAGCTCGAGGAGCGCGACAGCTCAACGGAAGACAAGGCGCGCCTAGTGACCGCCGTGTTCCGGTCCGTAGAGGAGCAGGGGCTCGCGCCCTCGCTGATCATGCAGACGCTCACACCGTTCTTCAACGACGACCTGCTGCTGCTGCTGTGGAACGCGATGGCGAAAGACACGGCCACGCAGAGCGTCTCGGCCGACCTCGCATCCGCCGAGGGCGGGGTTGCCCCCACTGAGTTGAGCGCCGTCGGCTCGTTCTCGAGCCACCGCAGACGCGCATCTATCATGGCCACGCGCGTGCTCAAAGAGCGCGTGCGGCTCATGCTGCTCCTCTGGCAGACACTCAGTGCAGAGGAGCGCGAGATCGTCGCCAAGTGTCTGGCCGAGCCTCCCGATGCGGGCGCGTCCACCGCCAGCAATGGCTTTGCGCTCAAGGGCGTGCTCCAAATGCTGGAAGAGGTCTACATGAGCGAGCAAGTGCGGGATCGGTCGGCGCCGCGCCGATCCATGTTCCTGACGCCCATGGCGCGCCACTCGAGCGTGGTCTTCCGGCCGTCGCAAGGTGGCGCGCTGACACCGGCCTTCCGACCGGACGGACCGCCGACGTTCTCGAGAGCCAAGTCGCGTCACCGGCTCATGTCGATGCGGTTCCCGTTGGTGGCGAATCCTATGGTCGAGGAGCGCGCTGCCACGGTGCCGGCGCCGGCAAACGTGTCGATCCCGGACGTACTGCTGGGCGCGCTCGCCGAGGGCCAGCACGAGGCCGCTACCGAGGAGTCCCAACTGCTGATCGAGCAGCTCTCGAATGACCAAGAGGAGATCCTGAGGCAGTGCGAGGACATTTTCGACTTGCTGTGTGAGGATCCCGCGGAGAACCACGGCGGTGTCACGAAGCGCGCGTTGGACGGCGGCGGCGGCGACACGGGAGCGCAGGCGATCGTGGACCTGGCGAAGGAGCGCCTGTGCGAGCTGCTCTGTGCGTACGTGGACGCGCCGTCGTTCATCATGGAGAAGTTTGAGCGCAGCGAGGCCGACCGCGCGGTGCGCGAATCCGTCTCGCGCGACCTGGAGGACGTGAACGGCACGAACGCCGTGGTGCAGACGCTCATCCAGCGCCAGCGGCAGAACCCCATGGTGCTCGTGAACGCGATCAACCAGAGCCCCGAGATCCTGCTCACGGCGATCACGCAGAACAACGGAATCCTCCGGTTCGCGATCACTAAGTTCGTGCCGCTCGTCAAGCGGTTCCTGCGGCTCGACCTTAAGGCCTGTGAGTACTTGGACGCGCTGGCCCAGAAGAATAAGGGGATCCAGCTCCTGTGGGGCACGACCGCGACGACATCCCTAGTCTCGAGCCACGTCAGCGCCGCCAACGCGAGCGCCGACGCCAGCGAAGCAAGCGGCGGGCTGGGCTCGCTGAGCGCCGTGCTGGAGGAGGTGATCTCGCGACGGCGCTCGTCGGTCGTAGACACGGGCCGCACGGCGGCGCCGCTCACGCCGGGCGAGTTCCACCTGCTCGAGTGGTTCACGGCGCACACAGAGGACTTGGCGCTGCTGTCGCTCAAGCGGCCCGACGTGCTCAAGCCGCTGTTTGTGGAGATGCACGCGGTCGGGGACGTCGCCACTTTTCACAAGGTCATGCTCCAGCTCGCGACGACCAAGGGCGTGCAGCACTTTATCCAGCGGTCCTCGATCTCGACTCTCGAGAAGATCGCGCAGGAGGACTCGGCCACGGTCGCGCGCTTGCTGCGCGAGATTCTGACGGACGAGGGCAACCAGGACCTGCTCCACCAGCTGCGGTCGGCGCCGTACCTCACGTCCTGCCTGAGCGAGTTCCACCCGACGGCGATCCAAGACGTGGTGGCGAGCGACATGGACATGTGGCGGCAGTTCTTCATCGAGACCGTGGCGGGCAACGATGCGATGATCAAGGAAGTGCTAGTCACGAGGGTGCGTACGGTAGGCGTCGTGTGGGTGGTGTGTGAACCGACTGACCCCCCAACGTTGTTCTCCTGTAGACGGAAGATCTCGAGGGCGCCGAGACGCTCGTGCACCTCTTCTCGGCTGTCGTGGCCGGCGCCACGGCGGGTCTGAACCTCCACGCGCTCGACTTTGGCGCGACACCGACGGACGTGGCGTTCACCAAGAAGCGCGACGGGCTCTCGAGCCGCAAGATGGCGCAGTGCGTGTACCTGCGAGGCGGCGCGTCCGTGTGTCGCGCGGTCATGACGCAGCTCATCGCGACTGCGGGCTTCCACCCGCACGACCACAGCCTCGCGCCCGTTGCAGGCGCGTCCTCGTCCTCGCCCTGGGTCTCACGGGCCATCAACGGTCGCTCGTCGCGCACGTCGGCGGCTATCGCACCTGGCGCCGCCGGCGCGCGCGCCAAGGGCAAGAAAGCGCAACGCGGCTCATCCGGGGCGTCCACGGCCAAGAAGCGGCAGCAGCACTCGATCAGCAAAAGAGAGGACGTCGTGTCCGCCGCGATCGAGGCCTCAGCGGCCGCGCTTGCTGGCGGCAGTGGCGACGGTGGCTCCCGGGCGTCTGCGTCCGCCTCACCAACGCCACCGCCACAACAGCAGCCAGCGGGTGCCGCGCGACTTGTCGAGAACATGCCGGTGATGTGGCGGTCTTTCGCGCTTGCGTTCTGGCGGCAGCAGCAGCAGCAGCAACGCGAGCAAAGCGACGGCGCGGCGGCACCCGCAAACGCCGAGCTCCGCGCTCCGACGCTCGCGCGCGCGCACGCCAAGACGCTGATCCTCGACCTCTGGATCGAGTTCCTCAAGGTCGACGCCGTGCAGCTCGACAACGCCTGTCTGTGGGGCCTCGCGCCGTTCGTGTGTGACTACCTCGTGACGCGGTACGACTCGCAGGTCGTGGTCGGCGCCTGGATCTGCGCGCTTGCGGAGGCCATGGCTACGTTCCCGGACGACCCGCGTATCGCATTCTTCGCGGCGGCGTGCAGTTTCCGCACCGGCGCCAGCACCGACACGCTCGGCGACGGCTACGACACGTTTCTCTACTACGCGCACGCACTCGCCCACTTGCTGTTTGGCCGCATGAAGGTCTTCAAGCCCGAGTGCCGGCTCGAGGAGACGCCGGACGGCAGTTGCCCCGTGGAGAAGCAGATCGTGATTGCGACGGCCGTGCGGCTGTTTGACCACCGGCTCCTGAGCGGCCCAGAGATCGACGAGCTCATGGCCCGCATTGAGGCGCTGCCGGCTGTCGATGCGAGGGGCAAAGTCGAGCTCGACGACGCGATGGGCGTGTTCTTGGACCAGTGGCGGCTCATCAACGACCACGTGGACGAGCGGTACCGCCAGGCCTTCGCGTTCCAAGACACGGCCGGCAGCAACCGCATCGGGCTTGAGCAGTTCATCAAGATCGTCACGAGTGTGACACAGCAGGCCGTGTCGCCGCGCGAGTGCCTGCTCGTGTTCTGCGACGTGGGTCAGGAGCTGCTGGACATGGACACGCTCCTGCGTGTCACGCACGTGTACCACCTCCGCCCGTTCAACGCGAATCTGCCCGAGGTGGCCCTGGACGAGAGTGATCTCCAGGAGCTCTCGCAGTCTGTCGGGCGCACGAACATCTTCTCGATGGCACGCGAGATCGAGGACCTCCAGCGCTTCTGGAAGGGCCTGCGCGCCGAGGTGCTTGAGCAGATCGACGCGCTCCACCAGAGTAAGAACACGAAGATGCACCTGAAGAAGCAGAGCGCGCTCATTGAGAAGCTGCTCCACGACATCCAGATGACGCCCCAGCCGCCGAGCGGCGCAGGCGCCAGCGCCACGGCAGGGACGGGGACCGCGATCCGCCCGCGTAGCCAGCAGACGCACCGCCCGGCGCCACACGCTACGACCACCGGCCCGCAGGCGCTCCACAAGGCCTGGAGCGAGCTGCGTGCGTGCGCCAAGCTGCTCCAGTCGGCCAAGCTCACGCAGCACTACCTCAGCCGGCTGTACATCCAGACGTGCGTCGTGCGCTGGGTCCAGCAGACGCGCAAGCGGCGGCTCGCGCGCCAGGCCAGCAGCCCTGACGAGTCGATCGCGGCCTTCGAGACGCCAAGTGAGCAGCAGCAAGAACAGCAGCAGGACGTGATGTGAGTTTCCGCCCTTGACGGTCTCACATTGAAGTTGGTGGAGTGCGATGTACCTACATCATCGCGCGGACGCCTCTGATTGGCTGCCGACGGTCTCCAATAATCGAAGCGGATCCGCCGACGTACCACCCAAAATCGAAGCTTTTTCCCGCTGCAGAGCTCACCTATCGTTTGGCGACTTGGCGACGCATCCTCTGGAGAGCCTTCAACGACGCGCGGATCCATCGCATCAACACACTCGCACGACGCAATACAGAAACGCCAGCGGCCGCAAAGCGACGCGCGCTGTCCGCTCTCTCTGGGTGCACTGGGCTCCCCACACAGTCGAATCCAGTCGTCGATCTTCCTTCGCCAGCGCACCCACACCGATCTCTATCACGCTCACCATGGCGCTTCACAACAACGAGACCGACGCCGCGACGCAGCAGCCGTCGCAGCCCGAGACGGAGCCAACCCACGCGGCCCCGGCGTCGCTCAAGGCGGCGGCGCCCGCGCGCGCAGTCGAGCCCATCAAGAACGCATACAACCTCCACGTCAAGCACGCGCCGCTCGAGCATCCGGAGCTGGACGGCGTGTTCCCGCCCACGACGTACCCGTCGATACCGGTGCTGCCTTTCGACGACCGCGCGCAGTACGCCGACCCGACGCTCAAGAACCTGCTCGAGCACGCCGAGGTGGAGCACCTCGCGCCCAAGATCGGCACGCAGCTCACGGGCATCCAGCTCCACGAGCTCACGGACGCGCAGAAGGACGAGCTGGCACTGCTGGTCGCGCAGCGCGGCGTCGTGTTCCTGCTCGACCAGGAGATCACGCTCGAGCAGCAGCTCGAGCTGGGCAAGTACTATGGCCCGCTCCACATCCACCAGAACCTGGGCCACCCGGAGGGCAAGCCCGAGGTCGTCGTGGTCGAAGCCAGCGTCGAGCGCGGGCCGGCCATGATCGAGCGGCAGCTGTACGACCCGATCAACCACTGGCACAGCGACGTGACGTACGAGCGCCAGCCGCCGTCGTACACCAGCTTCAAGATGCTGACGACGCCGCCCGAGGGCGGCGACACGCTCTGGGCGTCGAGCTACGAGGCGTTTGAACGGCTCACGCCGCCCATGCAGCGCTTCCTCGAGGGGCTCACGGCCATCCACAGCAGCAAGATCCAGGCCGACGACGCCGCGGCGCGCGGGCTCACGATCCGCCGCACGCCCGCCGAGTTCGAGCACCCGGTCGTGCGCACGCACCCCGTGACGCGGCGCAAGGCGCTGTTCGTGAACCAGGCGTTCACAACGCGCATCAAGCAGCTCTCGCTTGCCGAGTCGGACGCCGTGATCCGCTTCCTGCTGGCCCACGTGGCCCAGGGCCACGAGTTCCAGGTGCGCTACCGCTGGAAGAAGAACGCCGTAGCGATCTGGGACAACCGCGTGACCTCGCACTTTGGCACGTTCGACTACCTGCCGGGCAACCGCCAGGCCACGCGCGTGACGCCCCACGGCGAAGTGCCGTTTTACGACCCCACGGCGTGAGCCGACGACGACGGCGACGAGCTGGAGCCAGAGCGAGTGTATATGGAACTGCGTAGCTGGGTAAGAAACCACCAAATCACCACCACGACGTGAGAAAAGCAACCACAAATTGAGGTCCCATGTTAGGTGCTATGGAATTCGTATAGCGGATCCGTGCCGTGCGTGGCCTCTTTGATAACGGCATCGTGCCAAGTGAATCACAAGAAAGCCCTGGAACTTGGCGCATCACGAGGCAGCGGTGGCAACCTGGACGCTGCCGCGACAGGATGCCTGCGACGCATTCAGGAGTAAGTAGAAGCCACTGGGTCGGCAGGGTCGCCTTCCGAATCTTCCGCTACACGGTCTCGTTCTCGGCTCCTCTGCCTCGGGTCCTTATGTGTCTTCCGTGTGACCAGATCTGGATTCCTTGTCACGACCCGCGCGTACCAGCCCTCTCCGAGGCTCCTGCCGCAGACCAGTTGGGCAATGGTGCTGGCCTTTTGAATGATCTCGTCGCGGGTAACAGCGTGGCCGCGCTGCTGGCAAGCGATAATCCACTCGCGGACACACCGTTCGGCGTCGGGGGGGGGAGCACCGGCTTGGGCCCGGGCTTGACGGGCTCCAGGCTGGGTCGAGCGGCCGCGAGGCGAACCCACTTCCGGAGCAGTCGGGCCGCCACGCCCCGTTCTGCTGCGACCCGCGGGACGTTTCCTTTGGCCTTGGCCACGAGCGCGACGAGCGTCGCCTTGAAGTCGGGCGAGTACACCTGGCGGGGCATCGCGCCAGCGTTTTCGAATGCGGCTTGGCGCGCAAAAAAAATCCGGAGAGAGGTGTCGTACTTAGTGGTATGTATCCAATCATGTTTAGGTGAGACCGTTGATTCGTCAAAACTGCACTCAAATGATCTCCATTGACAGTGATTGCAGTTCTTCCCTGTCTTCAGACCGCGCCGACCAGCGGCGTGTCGCTCTTGGTGGCGTGCTCCTTGTCGCGATGCGTGCTGTCGAGCTTGGGGATCATGCCGAGCTGCATCTGCTTCATGACGCGCCAGAAGAAGAAGATGTTGACGACCATGAGCCCCGCGAGCGTGAAGTGGAGGTACTCCATGTGGCCGTTGTTGAGGTTGGCCGGGATGAACCGGCCCAGCAGCAGCACGACCACGGACTGGAGCGCCGAGCCCATGGCGTTGACGAAGAAGCCGAGCGCCACGGACGTGCCGCGCATCGACGGCGGCACCTCCGAGTAGCACACGTCGTAGGACGGGATCACGATCAGGATGCTCGCGAGCTGCGACGAGAAAGTACTGCGGGATGGCCGTGAACCACGGGATGTCGTTCATGACCTGCTTGCCGTCGCCGTTGATCATGAACTTTTCGCGCCCTTGGCGTCCACGTACGTGAGCACGGGCCGGCTGCGGCGGATGATCTCGAAGCAGCCCGTCCAGATCATGGCGACTACCGCAATCCAGTAGCCCGTGAGGATCTTGCCGTAGCGCGAGGCCGGCTTGCCCGCCCAGCGCTCGTACAGCGGGTACACCACGCGGTCGAAGAGCGGCACGAGCACGAGCACGCTCACGGGGTTGAACATCTGCATGGTCGGGCCCGGGATCTGGCTCGCGAACGGGCCGCTGCCGAGGCGCATGTCGGTCTGCTGGACGATCGTTTGGTTGTTGGCGCGCTGGTTCTGGCAGACCCACCAGACCACGTTAAACGCGTTGAACGGCAGGATCCGCACGACCTGCTTGACGCCGGCGACGGTCTCCGCGTCGAAACGCGCGGCGGAGACGCGGTCCAGAAAGCTCGGGTCGCGGCCGAACGCCACCCACAGCACAGTGGCGACGACGATGCAGGCGCCCGCGACCTGCGAGAGCTGGCGGCCCGTGGCGCCGTCGCCCTGGTCCGCGAGGAAGGCGGCGACCACGTTGACCACGAGCGCCGACAGGAAGAGCAGCCCGCCGGCGACCACGCACCGCGCGCGTGCGCTGAATCGTGCGCCGTGCGCGAGCAGCGCGAGCACCTGGCCGATCGAGCTCTTGGCGGGCGGCACGCGCACGTAGCGGCGGCGCGTGGTCCAGAAGATGGCGAGAAAGCCCAGCAGGCAAATGAACCCGATCGCGTAGTTGGCCGTGTAGCCGTACGCGGCCGGGATGAGCTTGCCGGCGCCGTGGAGGCACAGGCTCGGGAACACGGCGTAGCCGAGCGTGGCGCCGATGTTGGCGACCGCGTAGTGGACGCTGAAGAAGATGCCCTTGCGCGCGGGCGGCAGCGCCGGCGAGAACTGGTCGCCGCCGAACGACAGCATCATGGAGCGCAGCGTGACCTGCGTGAGCGCGACGCCCAGGTAGAGCCCGCCCGTGTACAGCGCCTTGGCGGCCACGCGGTTGGCCGCGAGCACGGCCGGCAGCGACGCGACCACGAGCAGCGCGAAGCCCGCGGCGTCGATGGATGCGCCGCCGAAAAGCGTCTTGAACTTGCCCGCGCGCTCGTCGGCCACGTAGCCCGCGAGCACGCACGCGAACTGCGCGACCGAGTCGTAGGTGAGCCGCATCGCGTTGGAGCCCTTGTTGGACCAGCCGAGCTTCTGGAAGAAGTTCTTCAGAGACTGGCTCATGGAGAAGCTCGCGGTCTCCTCGAGCGCCGTGGCGACGAACAGCAGCACACACACGTGGCGCACGACGTCGCGCTTGATGAACGACGGGCGCTCGTCCCAGAGCTTGGTGCTGTAGTCGGCGAGCCCGGGCGTCTGCGTAAGCGGCGTGCGCACGGGCGAGAGCGACGGCGACGGCGAGGCCGACGGCGACCGCGAGGCCGTGGCAGTGGAGGCGGCAGTGGTCGTCTTGGCCATGGAAAATTGGCGAGTGAGGTCAGTTGTTAGCTCCCGTGGAGGTGCAGGTGGCCCATGGCCCATGCAGAAGATGAAGACAGCGGGCACTCGGCCGCTGGGCCCCCTCGTGGGCCGGAGAAGGATCCCATCCTGCCGTGGGGGGAGGTGCCTTCGCTTGGGCTGCGTTACCTCTCCCATCGATAGGATGATACACGGACTAAGTAGACTCCCGCGTGGTAAGGACGACAGTTCGCTGATCCGCGGAACACCGCCGTCTCTCTTCGGCCGTTTGCGCGACGCCCCTCCCATGGGTCGATCGGCCAATCGCCGCGGCGAACGCGCGCGGGCTGGCGTCGCACTGGCGCTGGTGAGCGCTGTCTTCTACATCCAGTACTGTAGGTACAAACAAAGATTCTGCAGTCAATGGTTCCATCTCCGCATCCGTGGCCTGGAACCAGAGTCGCTTGGCCGCCCGCCCGGGCGGCTGCGACTCTCACTGGAAGACCACAAAGCAAGCGGCGCTCTCGGTGCGCGGGCGGCGGCTCTCATCAAATATACACCCGCTTTTTAATCTCAGCTAACAGTAAGTACCGCACGCGACGTGACACCCAGCCGCGTGCTGAGTTTCATTGGTCGCCGCGACGGGCCAATGACCGCCCGCGGGGCACTGCCGGGGCGCGTGACGTACGCGTCAGCGCGGTGCGCGATTGGGCGCGCGGCGGGACCGGCCCACGGAAACTTGAGTCCCCCGGAAGCTTGAGCCTCCCACTCATCATGTTCCGCCTCGGCGGCTGCGACTCTCGCTGGAAGACCACAAAGCAAGCGGCGCTCTCGGTGCGCGGGCGGCGGCTCTCATCAAATATACACCCGTTATCTTATATCAGTATGAACGATTAAATTTGGTGACTCGCGCCCGCGCGCTCGCTGGCGCTCGCCTGCGCTAGACGCTTCGTACCGCCACCCTCCGCTTCGCTCCGGGGGCGGACAAATAGAAACTATGTCCTGGTCGACGGCATGTTCAACGCGAGCATGTTCATCTGCTCAAAGTTGCACCCGCTTTCCTGTGCATAGTGCTAAATAGTCCCATCTATGTGCATCATAATACTCTGATCGAGATTAAAAAGCGGGTGTATATTTGATGAGAGCCGCCGCCCGCGCACCGAGAGCGCCGCTTGCTTTGTGGTCTTCCAGCGAGAGTCGCAGCCGCCGAGGCGGAACATGATGAGTGGGAGGCTCAAGCTTCCGGGGGACTCAAGTTTCCGTGGGCCGGTCCCGCCGCGCGCCCAATCGCGCACCGCGCTGACGCGTACGTCACGCGCCCCGGCAGTGCCCCGCGGGCGGTCATTGGCCCGTCGCGGCGACCAATGAAACTCAGCACGCGGCTGGGTGTCACGTCGCGTGCGGTACTTACTGTTAGCTGAGACCGTGAGGCCAGAACACTTCAACTTGCGTGTACCGTACAATTGGACTAGTCTACCACTGCCCACGCCAACACGTCCGTCTCTGGCCCGCGTGGCGGCGAACGCGCATGAATGCGCAGTCAGCCAGGCCCACAGAACGCTGAGTCATTCATGTCAATAGACACTGTACTCTTTCACATCGTAGGTGCTAGTAGCTCCATCGGATCGCCTGCACACGGCGAGTCTCACACGCTCCCATAGTGGCGGCTTGAAGGACAAGACATGGCCATACGAAGACAGAGTTTGTGTATTGGTGGTGGGCTCTGTGGAGAAATATGCAAGAGTAACCAGAACGCTAGAGGGTGGCTACGGGAATAGGAAGTGTACGACATGAGCCGCTTACTGAGTCTTGTCGTTGGCGGCCGCCGGCTCGCCCGCGGCGTTGACCAGCGGGGTCTCGCCCTTGGCGCGCTGCTTGTCGAGCTTGGGGATCATGCCGAGCTGCATCTGGTTCATCACGACCACGTAGAAGAAGATGTTGACGAGCATGATGGCCGCGAGCGTGAAGTGGAGGTACTCGAAGTGGCCGTTGTTGAGGTTGGCCGGGATGTACTTGCCGAAGAGCAGCACGATGGCCGAGAGCAGCGTCGAGCCCATCGAGTTGACGAAGAAGCCGAGCGCGATGGACGTGCTGCGCATGGTCTGCGGCACCTCCGAGTAGCAGATGTCGTACGACGGGATCACGATGAACACGCCGGCGAGCGCCACGAGCAGGTAGTGCGGCAGACCGGCGAACCACGGGATGTCGTTCATGACCTGCTTGCCGTCGTTGTTGATCATGAACTTGGTGGCGCCCGAGGCGTCCTGGTACGTGAGCACCGGGCGGCTGCGGCGAATGATCTCGAAGCAGCCCGTCCAGATCATGGCGATCACGGCGATGCAGTAGCCCGTGAGCACCTTGCCGTAGCGCGAGGCCGGCTTGCCCGCCCAGCGCTCGTAGAGCGGGTAGATGACCTTCTCCGTGAGCGGCACGAAGAGCAGCACGCCGATCGGGTTGAACATCTGCACGGTCGGGCCAGGGATCTGGCTCGCGAACGGGCCGCTGCCCAGACGCACGTCGGTCTGCTGGATGATGGACTGGTTGTTACCGCGCTGGTTCTGGCAGACCCACCAGAAGACGTTGAACGCGTTGAACGGGAGGATGCGGATGACCTGCTTGACGCCGTCGACGATCTCGTCGTCGAACTTGCCGCCGTAGCTCTCCTTGACGCCCTCGAGGAACGTCGAGTCGCGGCCAAAGTAGACCCAGAGCACGGTCGCGACCGCGATGACGCCGCCGGCGGCCTTGGAGATGTTGCGGCCGGTCTCGCCGTGGTCCGCGAGGAACGACGCGAGGACGTTCATGAGGAAGGCCGTGAGGTAGAGCAGCGCGCCGAGCACGACGAAGCGCGCGCGCCAGTTGGTCTTGGCGCGGTTCACGACGATCTTGATGACCTGGCCGATCGAGCTCTTGGTGGGCGGCACGTTCACGTAGCGCTTGCGCGAGAGGTAGAAGATGATCACGAAGAGCACGAGGGAGGCGAGACCGATCGCAAAGTTGGTCGTGTAGCCGTACGCGGCCGGGATTGCGCCGAGGCCGTGGAGCGACACGGACGGGAACACGGCGTAGCCGATGAACGCGCCGATGTTGGCGACCCAGTAGTGCACGCTGAAGAAGATGCGCTTCTCCTCGAGCGGCGTGGACGGCGAGAACTGGTCGCCGCCGTACGAGATCACGACCGAGCGCAGGCAGATCTGCGAGAGCGCGACGCCCAGGAAGAGACCAATGTTGAAGACGATCTTGGCAAGCTGGAAGTGGTTCGCGAGCACCGTCGGGATCGAAGCGATCACGAGCATCGTGAAGCCGATCGAGTCGAGCGTGGCGGCGCCCAGCAGCGTCTTGAACTTGCCCACGTGTTCATCGGAGATGTAGCCGGCGACGATGCACGCAAACTGCGCGATCGCGTCGTACGTGAGCTTCATCGAGTTGGAGCCCTTGTTGGACCAGCCGAGCTTCTGGAAAAAGTTCTTGAGCGACTGGTTGATCGCGAAACTCGCGGTCTCCTCGAGCGCCGTGACGATGAAGAGGAAGAGGCAGGCGTTGCGGATCACATTGTTGCGCAGGTACGACGGACGCTCGTCCCAGAGCTTGGTGCTGTAGTCCGCGAGCCCGGGCGTCTGCGTGAGCGGCGTGAGCACGGGCGACGGCGACGCGGCCTGCTTCCCCATGGTGGCGCTGGTGGAAGGTGGTGGCGAGGGCGAGGCAAGTTGGAAAGTGAGGACGTTGAGGCGCCGGCCATTCCGTCCCGGTGGGGGTCCGGCTGGTCACCTTGGGCTTCCCGACGGAATGGAACGGAAGGTCTCCCGTGGGCGGAACTAAGGATCACGGCAAGCGCGGCCTGTTCGTGATGGCATTGGCGCCGGCCAGAGCCCCGTCCATCCTCTGCGTACTGTACAGTACATGTCCATCCCTCGCACAGATCCTTTTTCGTTCTTGTCAACCAGAGTCTCACTTCGGCTCCCCGTCGCCCGCGATTGGCCAGACGGGGGTTCCTAGTCGACCAATGAGATCCAGCAGCGCGCTAGACGAGCTTTTTGGGCTGAATGCCGGTGGTGGCGGCGGCGCGCGTAGACTGGCCACCGCGCGGTGATCGGTGCCCCCGCGACCGGATCCTCGGCGCCGCGGATGCTCGGGGGCAAATCTGCCCGTGGGGTGCGTGGAAGCGGATAATAAGTCGCTTTTTTCCTTCCTCCGTTTGGAACTGCTTCAGCTTCTGCGGGCGGCGCGTCATCGCCCGCGCGGACACGACGGCGCCAAATCCTCTGTGTGGGCTCGCTCACCGAGATGCCAACTTCAGAATCCTACTGCGAAGCACCCACGTCGCCCCAGCGAACGTCTCGATGGGGTGCGTCACTTGCATTTTGTTCCAGAAGCGGAAGGCATCACGCAGGCAGCGCCGATGAGCTGCAGGGCATTCCGAGCCAGCCCCGTGAGGCCATCATCAGTCCAGATATCCTGTCTAGCTGAACGTATGCCAAGGCCTGCAAGTACGATCCAGAGAGGAGGTAGAGAGCCCCAGGGACGGAGCTCTGCACCTGGTAGACCCAGTGTGCGTTGAAAATATTCGAAATCTCGTTTAGGATAAACGTGTTTTGAGAGACAGCGAAGCGCCGGGGCGCTGACGGGCGCTCATGGACGCTGTTCATTCGAGCAGTCGCCGCCCACGAGCGAAGATCCCGCGCGGCCATTGGCCGAAGCACTGGCAAGTCACACATGTTTGGAGCCAATCGGAGACCGCGTTGAAGTATCCATCAACGAGCGACTGCCGAGATTCGTTGAACGGACCGGCCAGAGACGCGTCGAAACCTCTAATTATGCATTCTATAGTATATATCGTACCAACACTTCATATTTCGACATAGTTGACTGGTATAAACGGAACTGTAATAATGTATGAAGAGCCCAAAACGGCGGAAGATCGGAATTTCGTCGCCCCGCCTTCCGCGACGAGACCTTCGGTGTGACCCCCGAGATGGACACCGCTGTGTCGCGCGCTCTCCATACAGCACATACTGTGGAAATGTCTGTCTGTACACTGGGCATCTCCCCGCGAATGTCTGCCTGAGCATGGACGTATCGTCGTAAGTGAGACCGTGCGCCGCTGGGACTGAGCCGCAAAGCGACCATTGTGAATGGAGCTCCCCAGACTCAACGAACCCAGCACTTGAAGAAGTCGAACGGTTTCCTTTCTTCTTTGAAAACACAGCTTCTTCAACGAGCGCTTCCTGCATCCACTTCCCCTGGTTTCGAACGGGTTCTATTTGACGCAATCGTTGTTGACCGAGAGGAGGAGGAACCCCCTCCTCCGCCGCCGCCCACTCATCAAGCGCGCCGTTCCCCGTGTGGGGGAACTTCCCACGCTGTTGAACCAGCGGCGGCCTGTCTCTTGTGCGACGGAAACGGACCTTTGCTGAGCCTCAGCAAAGGTGCCTCAGCCTGAGGCTCTCAGTGTTCCACCGCATGAGCGAGGGGAGCGGGAGGTGATTGGATCCCGCCGCAGGCCAATGGGCGCCGCGGGAGCGGCCACTGTCACCGCTCGGCTAGTGAATGTCATTCCCACCGAGGCGCGCGCGGGTGATGCGTGTGTGCGAGACACGAAGCGCGAGGCGGATTGCGCCATCCTATCCACACGCTCGCTCGTCGGGGCCAGCGCCACGCGCTCGGCGGGAAGCGCTCCCTTCATCCGGACGGACGTTCCCTTCTTCTCCTTCTGCGGTGACCACGAAAGGTCTCGCTTCCCGGGGACCCCACAACAGCGGAATCGGAGCAATCTGCCCACTTGCCAACTTTCCCTCATCGTCACCATCACCATGGCCCCGCAGAAGAACGACTCGCCCAAGGCCGAGGCCGCCGCCGCCGCCGCGCCGGCCGGCCCCATCAAGAACGCCTTCAACCAGCACACCGAGCACGAGGAGTTCGAGCACCCAGAGCTGCACTGCGTCTTCCCGGAGACCAAGTACGACCCGATCCCGGAGCTCCCGTACGTCGACCGCGCGCAGTTCGCCGACCCGACGCTCAAGAACCTGCTCGAGCACGCCGAGGTGGAGCACCTCGCGCCCAAAATCGGCACGCAGCTCACGGGTATCCAGCTCCACGAGCTCACGGACGCGCAGAAGGACGAGCTGGCGCTGCTCATCGCGCAGCGCGGCGTCGTGTTCCTGCTCGACCAGAAGATCACCCTCGAGCAGCAGATTGAGCTTGGTCGCTACTGGGGCCCGCTCCACGTGCACCAGAACCTGGGCCACCCGGAGGGCAAGCCCGAGGTCGTCGTGGTCGAGAACTCGCTCAAGACGAGCCCCGCGCTGATCGAGCGCCAGCGCTTCGAGCCCACGAACGAGTGGCACAGCGACGTGTCGTGCGAGCGCCAGCCGCCGTCGTACACGAGCTTCAAGCTGCTCACCAAGCCGCCGGTCGGCGGCGACACGCTCTGGGCCTCGGGCTACGAGGCCTACGACCGCCTCACCGAGCCCATGAAGAAGTTCCTCGAGGGCCTCACGGCCATCCACAGCAGCCGGGTATGTCTTCTGTGGCACTTACCATTCTGAATACCGATGCCATGGGTCTCACACATCGCTTGTCTTGTCCACCTACAGAAACAGGCCGAGGACGCGGCTGCGCGCGGCTTCACGATCCGCCGCCCGTGGGTCGAGTTCCGCCACCCGGTCGTGCGCACGCACCCGGTGACCAAGCGCAAGGCGCTGTACGTGAACCAGGCGTTCACCACGCGCATCCCGGAGCTCTCGGTCTACGAGTCGGACGCCATCCTGCGCATGCTGTACAAGCACGTGAACGAGGGCCACGAGTTCCAGGTGCGCTACCGCTGGAGCAAGAACGCCGTGGCGATCTGGGACAACCGCGTGACGTTCCACTACGCCACGTTCGACTACCTCCCGGGCAACCGCCAGGCCACGCGCGTGACGCCCCACGGCGAGATCCCGTACCTCGAGAAGGACGAGCAGTAGACGAGAGATCGAGCCTCTATCACCGGGCCGCGGTTTGCGGCCCGAGGTGTGGACGAGGAGGAGGGAGGGGTGCTCTCGATCTTCTAAACGCGATAAAAATATCATTATTCTGAGAAAAACAACCAGCGTGTTCCTCTTGTCATCTCAGATACGGAAAGTCTGTCAGGAATACCAAGAGTCTAGGCTCAAGAACGTAACGCAGTTCTATCCGAATCACTGTTTCCACAGGTGTAGCCATCTCTCGCTGAAATGGGTACCACTTGTGTCATCCGACGCACAGCCAGCCGAATGCGCCGTCCGCTTCTGCGCTCATGTGGTGACGCGCCGCGGCCGCCTCGTCGCTGACGAACGATGGACGGTTCGTTTATCCGCTTCCTCCCCATCTTGCAGGATTCCGCCGGCGTTCCACGCTGTTTAGTCCGCGTTCCAGTGATGGCTGCTCGCGTCACAGAGCGGCGCGTCGACGCCCCATGCGCCCACTCTCCCATCTCCTCTGCGTTCCTCCAGTCGCGTCAGGAACGCAGCATCGAGCAAGCGGAGCCATCTCATCAGGCGTGAGCGAAGGGAGCCACAAAAAAAAGAATGCGGAGAGCACCCATCGACATGGTGACGTCGCCCGTGGTCGCGTCGTGAGCCAGTTGAACCGTCCAGCTCGTCTGCTGAGTCAGGACACGATTCATTCCGCCGCTCGCCGTCGGTCCCAGCAGAGCCATGGCGCGTGATTGGCCTGCGAATAGCTCCAATCGCCAGCCCGGATCCGCTTGATCTGTCATGCACCCTGGACTGGCATGGTCATCATTGCTTTTAGAGATCAGCTCCGTTTTATGCCGCCAGTAGAATCAGAGTTTAGCCCGTGCCTCCCACTTTCCCTCGCGACGCACGCAGTGTGTGTGTCGTCTCCCCCACCGATCGCTCTCCAGAGGCGCAGCAGATAGCGACAGCACGCGCGACACTCGCAAGGCGCCCGCCCCACCATGGTCCGCGTCGCTGATCCTAAAAATCGTGTTTAGGAAAACGGAACATGTTTACGATTTTGACACATTATCACGTCACAATCCACAAGATACTGTTAAGAACCTATTACCGGTCCAAAACCGGTTTCTGGGTTCTAAATTACCGGTTTCCCGTGTTTGTACCCCTTCGCGGTCCCCCCACGTCACGTCAAGGGCTCACTTGGGTTTGGCTCCCTCCTTCCGCACTCTCGAAGCTTCCACGGGCTCGCTCGTCAGCTCCTCCTCTGCCTCCTCCTCCTCCGCTCGCCTCCTCCTCCTCTTCCTCCGTCATGGCCGCCGAGCAAGCCAAGGACCGCGGCAACCGCGCGTTCGCCGCCGCCAACTTCCGCGAGGCGCTCGCCGCGTTCTCCGAGGCCATCGCGCTCCACGCGCGCGACCCGGCGGCGGGCGGCGCGCTCCACGTCTACTACTCGAACCGCTCGGCCGCGCACCTCAAGCTGGGCGACGCCGCGCAGGCGCTGGCCGACGCTGACCAGTGCGTGACGCTCAAGCGCGACTGGGCCAAGGGCTACTCGCGCAAGGGCGCCGCGCTCTTCTCGCTCGGGCGCTTCGCCGACGCGTTCCGCGCCTACAAGGACGGGCTCTCGGTGGACCCAACCAACGCCGCGCTGCTCGACGGGCTCCAGAGCGTGCAGAACCGCATGACCGCGCCCGCGGGCGGCTCGGGCTTCCCGCGCGCCTCCTCCTCGGCCGCTGCGTCGTCCGTGCCCTCTGCCGGCAACAAGACGCTGCGCCAGTTTGTCGCGGGCGACAAGGCCGCCATGTTCCAGGCGCTCCAGTTTGGGCTGCGCGCGCTGCTGCTGCTCACGTTCGTGCTCTACTGGCTGCCGCTCGCCGGCTCCTCGGGGTTCGCGTTCGGCTCGTTCTTCAAGATCGCGCTGTTCAACTACTTTAGCTACCTGCTCTTCACGCACGGGCGCCCGCAGTGGAACGCCGCGTACGGCCAGCGGCTCGTGCTCGACCCGACCGTGCAGTCGTTTTTCTACTGCCTCGTGTTCTTCGTCTCGGCGCCGTACGGGCTCGCGATGGTGCCCGTGGTGCTCGTCGAGGCCGTCCACTTTGTGGCCTACGCCGCCAACCTGCTCCACGTGCTCAAGCTCCAGAACGCGCCGCTCGTCCACACGGTCACGAGCAAGGCACTGCTACCGCTCACGGCCGCCATCCTGCGCGACCCGGCGTTCCCGGCGCTGCCCACGGCCTCCAAGTGGGCCAAACTCCACCACCGCGTGCCGCAGGTCGCCGCGAACGTCGAAGTCGGCATCGGCCTCGCGCTCGTGCTCGAGCTGCTCACGCCCGCGCGCAACTTCTTGCTCACGATGCTCTTTTGGCAGCAGCTGCGCGTGCGCTACATGATCTCGCCGCCGCTCCAGGACGCGTTCCGCAACCTCAACGCCAGCCTGCTCGCGCTCACGTCGCACCCGCGCTGCCCGGCCGTCGTCGCCACGGTCTACACCAAGATCCGCACGTTCGCCGCCAGCATGGTCGAGCTCCAGCAGCCCGCGGCGGCCGGCAGCGCGGCCTCGCCGATGTCGCGATGCAACATCATGTAGAGAGCTAGCAACTTAATCAATCAGCCGTGATAACAACCTCTTCGCCCTTACAGTCAGTACGCACACACAAACAGATTTTCCAAAGAACGCTTCATTGCATGTACAGTACAGATCACTCACACTTAGAGACCGTCCGCCAGCTCCTCGCCGCGCGTGCGCCGCCGACTGCGGGTGGTGCGCTTCACGGGCGTCGCGCCGTCCTCGTCCTCCTCGTCCGAGTCATCGATCACGATCACTTCCCAGGGCCGCGGCGCGCGTTTGCGCTTCTGGCCACGACCGCGCGGCGCCGGCGAGGCCGACGAGGCCGACGACTCGTCCGCCGAGTCCTCCTCCGCGCTGGCACTGGCACTCGCGGACGCGGACTTGTCCTCAACCTCTTCGTCTTTCTCGTCGCTCACTTCGCTGTCTTCACTCGCGCGCACCTTCGCGTTTGCTCCGGTTGTCTCTTTCAGCGGCGAGATCTGGTCCTTCATGGCGGTGGAAGTCGACTGAGCATTGGTCTCCGTTACCGCCTCTGGTGTCTGAGATGGGGACGCCACCGTCGTTGATGAGACTTGCTCGGTCTTCATCTCCTTCTTCTTCTCCTCCTCCTCCTCATCGTCATCATCCAATTCGATCACTTCTGCATCCACGGGTGGTAGCGGCGGTGGCGCCTGCTTCCGCGGGCGACCACGCGGTCGCGGCGCGGGCGCTTCGTCTGCTGTCGTCGGCGTCGTAGGAGTCGGCTTTGAAAGCGATTCTGGAGAAGCCCGTTGTTGCGCCGTCTGCGCCGCCTTTGCAGTCTGCTCGGCGATAAAAGCCTTCCTCTGCTGCACCTGAACTACGCGGATCGCCAGTGAATAGTGTGGGTCCTCTCGATTCATCTCCTGTGCCTCTTGCGCAGCCCGCTGGGCGTCATCGTTGGACGAAGACGACGCAACGGACGCCGCACGCGCGGCAGCTGCTCGTTCAAATTCGATCTTGTCGCGTGCTTTGCGCTGCTTGGCGAAGATGGAGAACTGCGGATCCTCGAGTCGCATGCCGTGGAGGTCCCGAAAACGCTGGCGCTCAATCGACTCGACGGCGCGCTGGACGCGCAGCTGCTCTTGAAGTCGTTTGCGCTCGCGTTCTCTCTGCTGTTCCTGCTGCTGTTGCTGAGCTTGCTCTGCTGCGGCCACTAGTCGCGCGTAGTCAGTGGGGCGGCCGCCTTGCTGCTGTCGTGCTGCCTGGATTCCCCGCACCTGCTTGAGGATGCGATGTGCGCGCACGACCAACCCGTGGACGTGGTTTTCGACCCACGTAACGGAAGGATACGTGTTCGTGGGGTTCGCGGAGACGAAATTCTGCAGTGTCCACACCTCCTCCACGCCAGTGTCGAGGCCGTAGTGCTCGACTCCCTGGAGCAGCAAGATGTCGTGCTTGGGTGCCTCCCACCACGCCGGGTAGTGGGTCGTCGCGCCCCGGTCCGTCATGAAGATCTCGTCAATCACCTTGTTCACAATGTCGACGAGCGGCTGGAGCGGCAGAACTAGCAGCTCCAGGCGCAGTGACCGGAAGAGTTCAATGCGGTGGATGATGCGGCGGCAGAGCGCCGGCTTGAGCCCCCAGATACCGCGGCGCGAGCCGAGAACGGACGCCACGGGCGGCTCTGGAGGTGGCGGGAATCGATCAGGCACGTTCTCGTTCTGGTGCAGGCGACAGAAACGTTCGAGATCTTTCGCCTCTGAGAGCAGCTCGCTCAGCGGGAACCGCTGAAGTCCAAGCACAGAGTCTTCGCGAAAATGGCGCCACTTTTGCAACTGTGCTTGGTCGCTCGTGCAGCCCCGCACATCGGGGATGCCGTGCTGGTGCACGAGCTTTGCAAATCGCATTCGCTTCTTCGCGATCTCGGCTTGGACGGCGTCGTCGTCCACGGACACTCGATGAAGGTGGTGGTGGGACCCCGCATGGTGAGGCTGAGTGATAGGCTGAGTAGCACTTGTTAAGCGCGGCGGCGCCGCGTCAGTGTTCAATGATGGGGGCTGCATACCGGGAGGAAGAGCCGGCGGGACGAGGGCGCGCTTCGCAGCCTTCGCCTCTTTCGCCGCCTTCGCCGCCTCTCGCATCCGCTCCCGGGTCCGCACGATGTTGGCCTGGGCAGCGAGTCGCTTGGCGTTCGTCCAGTAGGTCACGAGGTTTCGCACGCGTCGGTTCAAGACCGGCACAGTTGGCCATACAGCGATGTCGTGGGCACTAGCGCGCGCACCGAAGAGCAAGCTGTCATGGGTCAGTGAAGACGGCAGTGTCCGACCTTTCATCCAACCATGCGAGTACACAAACAGCAGCAGCAACACGTCGTCCACGATCGAGATCCACCACGGAGCCACAGACTCAGCCACACCAACATCCGGAAGCGCCTGAAGCCGAGACAATGCCACTCGGAGATGCTGCTCTTTGATCCCCGGTGCTCGCGTACTCGGCTGCTGCTGCGACGGCTTGGTGGCGGAATTGGTGGCCGCCTCGCCCTCGGATGCCTCAGCTGGGGCGTCTGTTTCTTTCTTGTCATCTGAGGTAGCAACAGTACTCGGCTCCGACAGCTTGGTGGCCGAGGTAGTGGCCGCTTCGCCCTCAGACGTCTCTGCTGCAGCGTTTGTATCTTCTTTCTTGTCATCTGAAGTAGCAACTGGCTTATCAGCTTGCGTCTCCGCTAGGGCCGGACTTGTTGTCTTGTCAGCAGCTTCAGCTTCGATACCTGGGGATGGCGCTGGCTGCTCCGAATCTACCGAATCACAAGCATCCACGGCCGTCGCAACTTCCGGCCCATCTGTAGGTGCGGCGGAGCCGGTCATCGTCGCCTGGTTAGCAGATTCTTCCGAAGTGGCAGAACCCTTGGTCTCGATATCGTGCGAATTGAGCAAAGTGTCGTCACCATCAGCCGCGCTCACTGCTACCGGCTCCGACACGGTCTTTTCGACGCCAGCCGCACTTTCCAGATTCTCAGTTGGTAGAACAGTCGAACCACCAACGTCATTCGTCACCTTGACGGCTTCACTTGTCTGATTCTGAACATCGGCAGATTTTGTTGGGGGGTTGCCTCCGGTCGACTTCCCTGGCGTTGCCGTCTTCGGTTTGTCTGGTCGATGCGGAGGAAGGATGCAGTCCATGATCAGCTTCGGGATCCTAGTGCGGTCCTTGAGACGAAGCAAGTCGCTAATCAACGCCTTCATTGGAGCAATCGGACCGACCTGTTGCTGCACAAAGAGATGCAGACAGAACATCCGATCGATCTGCTGCAACTTGTTCGCAGCGTCGCGTTCGGCTTTTATCGTTGGCGCGGATCTCAGCAGTCCGGGCGAGAAAACGAGCACTTGGCTGATGCTTTCCATTTTCATGTCCGCCAGCATCGTGCAGACAAAGCGATACCGACCCGCAAACGTATCCAAGTAATCGTTGAGCTGCTGCTGCGTTGGTGGGGCCGCGGGGGGAAGTGGCACAGGAGTAGGCGCCTCGCCATCTGCAACCGCGGACACTTTTGGTGCCGTCTTCACAGCGATGAAGGTTGTTGCGGCAACGCGGATGAGGCTGGCGAGCAGCTCCTGTGAGAACAGCTGTAACTGGGTGAGCGGATACTGCGACAGGACCATGCTGCTCTCCGCGATCTCTTTCCATCGACCGTAGCCGAAAGTCGTGAGCATATCGGTGACCCGCTCTTGATACAGGTAAAGCTTCGGCAGCTTCACATGCTTCACCTGGCGTTTGTTCTTCGGTTTCTTGCCGTCCTCAAAATCGTCGTCGTCGAGCTCTTCTGTACCATCGTCGTCATCATCGTCGTCGTCATCGTCTGATGAAATCACGTATTCTTCAAAATCGGCGTCTTGCTTTTTGGGTCGACCACGGCCACGCTTTTTCGTCTCCTCTTCACCGCTGTCATCCTGCACGTATGATTTCACCTCCCGGCGACAGCGACGCTTTCTCAATGGCGACGGCTCAACCTTCTCCGGCTCTTGCAGGCCAATCACCTTAGTCCAGAAATCGGGGTCATCCAGCGCCACCTGGGCATCCGGATTGTCGGAACTAACAAATGTCGCCTTCGAGAACGACGACATCAAGCTCTTCTTCCCGTTGGCTTCATCTCCTTCTTTGTCAGCCTTCGGATCGTGGATGATCGTCGTACTTCGGCTGAGAATCTGATCGATACTCTCTTCGCTAAAGCGCTTGCTCGCAGCCTCGGCCTCTCCGTCCTTGTCCTCTTTGAACATTTCGTAGGCACCGTGTTTGAGCAAATTTTCAATCTCATCCTTCGACATCGGTGCGTTGGGGCGCTTCGTTGCACCAACTGCCGCGGCGCCTTGCTGTTGGCGGTCCCGAATGGATCCCAAGACGGCTTGATCAAGACCAAGCTTGAGCGACGCCTGGTGGAACATGTGCAGCTCGTACGTTTTGGCGGTGAGGAGGCGACAGATCTTGACACTCTTTTTCTGGCCGATACGATGGCATCGCGCTTGGGCCTGTAGATCGTTCTGCGGGTTCCAGTCGCTGTCATAAATGATCACCGTGTCAGCCGACGTCAAGTTGATGCCCACACCACCCGCGCGGGTACTCAAAAGCATGATGAACGATAGGCTCTCGGGGTCGCTGAATCGATCAATAGCGGCTTGACGATCGTTGCCGGTGATGTTGCCGTCGATGCGCTCGCAACGGTACGAGCGTAGACGCAAATAATCCTGAAGGATATCGAGCATGATCTTGAACTGGGAAAAGATGAGCACACGATGGCCGTTCTCCTTGAGGCGAGGAAGCAACTTGTCCAGCAGAATGAGTTTGCCTGATGCCGTCACGAGAAGTTCAATCGCCTGCCGCTCCATCTCTTCTTTGGCGAGGTCCTTCTGCTCACGGATGCGTGCCACCTCACGCTGCTCCATACCTTTGATGAGGAACGGATGGTTACAGCACTTGCGCAGCTCCATCAGCACGTTCATAAGGCTCGGTGCGTGGGAGCGCTTCATGCCTCTCGCCAAGAACTCGGTATTCTGCTCGAAAATTGCGCGGTAGTACTGCTTCTGCAGCACAGTCAGTTCGACCTCGATGATCGTTTCCTCCTTGGGCGCCAGCGATTTCTCCACGTCTTCCTTCATACGGCGCAGCAAGAAGGGCTTGAGTTCCCCGTGAAGCTTTTCGACCTGCGAGACGTCCTTCAACTCGCCGTAATCCAGTAAGAACTCATCCATGGAATCAAACCGATCGGGGTCGAGGAAGTTTAGCAGCGTCCACAGCTCTTCCACATTGTTCTGCAGCGGTGTACCGGTAAGCAACAGGATGTTCTCGTAGTTGAAGTTTTTCTGAATCAGCACCGACAGCTTTGAGTTCCGGTTCTTCAGGCGATGGGCCTCATCTACAGCAAACAACTGCCACTGCACGCGCGCGAGCTTGGCAAAATCTGGTGTGCCACACATTTCGTAGGTCGTAATCAACACATCAAAACGAAAGCACGGGCCACCGTTAACCTTGGGCAGCTTTGCCTTGCTGGAGGAGTTTCCGCCTGTTGCTCTTCGGTATTCTTCGTCCGTCAGATAAAACTCGTAGTCTTGGATGGCTTTCCGAGCTTCTGCCGAGCCGTGGTACACGACGGCGTTAAGGTTCGTCCAGTTTGTAAACTCGCGCTGCCAGTGCCCGAGTGTGGAAAGGGGGGCCACAATCAAGTACGGACCAGGCAGTTCTTCTACCACAGCCAAGTGGTTCACGTATGTGACGGTTTGTACGGTTTTTCCAAGACCCATCTCGTCCGCGAGCATCGAGTTGCGTCCTTGGTACCAGTTGAAGAGCATCCAGTTCACGCCGGTCAACTGGTAATCTCGCAGCTCATAGGTCTGGCCTGTTTTGAATGGCGGTGTGTTTGTCGCCGAGTACCCCCGGAACTTGGGGTTCTTACGGGCTTTGCCTCGTGATTGTTTGGTCGTTGCCATACGTTTGTACCGTTCTGCAGCACGCGCGAGCCGCGCCTCGTAGTCCTTCACGGCTGCGTCGTCATGGACATCGTCCTCTCGCTCCCAGGTGATCATGTCGTAAGGCTGCGCCTTCCACTTGATCAGCATGTACTTAAGCTTTGGTTTACCGTCGTCCTCGTCGTCACCCTCGTCATCCACGGGCGTGTACTTGTCGCCGGGCTTGTCCTGGATATCTAGAATGCGATCCACATCTCGGAACTCGGGGTTGAAGTACTCGTCGCCGTGCATGCGGTCCGAGATCAGCCCGAGCATCTCCTTTTCACGAAACCGCTGGATCTTGCCCTTGACGTTGCGATCGACCTCCATCAGATTTTTCTCCGTCTCCCAGCTCACATGGATGTACGAGAGATTCTTCCACTTGATCAGATAGCGCTCTTCCTCTTTCTGCGCGGCATCCGCGCCCGACGGCGTGTCCATCACCACGACCACGTCATCGCTGCTGTTGTTTCCGGCATCCTCGGCCTTCTGCTGTGCCTTGTGGGCGTCATCGTTGTCGCCCTCGTCATCACTGTCGTCCAAAAAGATCGACGCGTTCGTCAGGAACCGCGTCGTCTTGTTCGCGCGGAGACGAGTCCACTCCTACAGAACAACAGCACCATCAGCGTCGGATCTCTCCCTCCCAGCTCCACCACCAACGTCCGTACCTTGAGCGTATGGACCTCACGCGCGAGGATCTTCTCGACAATGAACGCGTTCTCGTCGATCTCGTCGTCGTCGTGCGCCTTGCCCTTCCCACCAGTTCTCCCGTTCGCGGGCGCGTCCTCTTCGTCCTCCGACATGAGCCAGTCCGTGTCGACGTCGCTGCTGTCGCTGGCGCTGCGCTTGCGCCCCCTGGAGTCATCCTCCTCCTCGACGTCGCTGTGGTGCGCGCGCCGACGCGGCTTACGCGTCTTGGCCTTGGCCCGGGCGGAGGACGCTGAGGACGGACGCTTGCGCTTGCGCCCGGCGGACGCCGAGGGCTTGGGCGCCGGCGTGCGGCGCGGCCGCGTCGAGTGCTCCAGCCCTCCTCCTCCTCCTCCTCCTCCTCCTCGTCCGCGCCGCGGCACCACGCGGATCTCAAAATCGCCCTCCTCCTCCTCCTCCGAGCCAACGTCCTCCTGCATGCCCGTTCTCCGCACGGTCCGCCGCGCGCGTCCGCTGCGACGGCGGCCCACGCCATCCTCCTCCTCCTCCTCCTCCTCCACAGAGGAGTCAAAGTCGTCTTCCTCCTCCTCCTCCTCCTCCGTCCGCTCGGGCGGCTGTTCGTAATCGTCGTCGGCGTCGTGCCGCTCCTCCTCCTCCTCCTCCTCCTCCTCCGCTCCGCCGTCCTCGTCGCTGCTGTCGCGAGTGATCACCAACTTGTGCTGTTGGCGAGTTGGCCGCGGCCGACGCGGCGCGTTGGCGTTGGCGTTGGCGTTGGCGTTGGCCGTCGTGTTGGTCCGGCCGTTGGTGTTGGCCGTCGTGTTGGTGCGGCCGTTGGTGTTGGCGCGCAGAATCACCCGCGTTGGCGCACTGTTGGCGTCGCTCGACTCCCCCTCTTCTTCGTACTCGATCGCGCGGCGCGTGCGCAGCTTGGGCCGCGAGGGGACCTGGGAGCATCGGATGTTGGTTAGCGATCCAACGCCCACAACAGTTGGGAAATTCCAACAACGTACCGTTGGCGGCGGCGACGGCGATCGCGAGCCGTCCGACTCCTCCGAGCTGTCGCCCACCAAATCGATGGCGTTCGACGCCATCCTGCTCGCGCGCTCACTCGAAGTTTCTCGCCGCGTCTGCCTCTAAGAAGCGTGGCGCCTCGGAATCCGCGCGGGCGACGAACGGCAAGATCGCTGGCGTTGGATTTTCGTCCCAACGCGTGTTTGCACTTCCTCCCCGTGCGGTTCGATTTCCAAGGCGCGGCAAAAAACGCTGGTTGCCGCGCAAAGGCAAAAATCGACGCCGAACCAAAATAAACGCCAAAAACCCGTTTGGGGATAAAGCCCACTCAACCCGTTTTCAAGGTTCAAGAACCTGCCATGTCACTCGAGCGGAGCACTCGCAAACCCGATTGTCGTCGTCTCTGACCACGCTTTCAAGACCTGCCGACAGAAGGCGCGAAGGCCCCATGGCCCGAGGACGACGAAGACGAACGACCGGCGAGCGGAAGTCAAGACACCATGAACGATACTACACTTGATTAAAGCTATACGGCCGCCGGACGCCAAGCTTCTTCAACCGACGATCCAGGGGAGGAGGTTGAGCCCTTTAGCCGACGCCGTCTCCCGCCGACAACTTGGCGCGTGGGTTCCCCTTCCTGGCTGTCCAGGAGGGGACCATTGTGACGACATTCCACGTGGCATTCTCTCGACGTCTGCGAAGGCGACGCTAGTTTAGGTAGAGTAACTTCTCTATTTTAGGCTAGCAACTCCGACGCGTAATGCAGTCTGCCCTGAGATTTCTTCCGCTTTCACCCCTACCCCTCCAGAGTGGCGGTCGAACGCACAAGAAGAAAGACGCGCCGAAAATATTCGGCGTCAACTCCCCCGCGCGAGTGCCTTCGGTAGCCAACGCTGCGTCTCGTTGGGAGAAACCAACACCCGACGGAAGACCCTCATGGAGCACCAGCGCGCCGCCCGCGCCGCGCGGCGCAGCAACAGCGTGGACTGCGCCGGCGACGCCGTCGCCGGGACACCGCGTCGGTCGAGCGTGAGCAGCGCCAGTCCGGAGCGCGTGAGCGACGTCGAGCGCCGCTCGTTCCTGCGCGCGTACTCGCGCAAGAGCCTCGAGTCGAATCCGGAGGACGAAGAGTTCGTGGTCGGGTGCGTACTGCGCTGTCCCAGGCAGCGGGGACGCATGGGGCTAACGCCAATTTCTGTGTATAGGGACGACGGCACGATCAGCGTGGTCGCCGTGGACGACCGCGCGCGGCTCGAGCGGCTGCGGCAGGTGCTCGAGAAGAAGGACCGCGTGCGTTTCCACCGTCTCGTAAAGGGACCTGGACAGAGCCACGTCGTCTGATATTGTATGAGTCTACTATGCGCATTAGGAGACGCGGCTGGCGGCTGAGTACGGCCTGAGCCTGCTCGAGTCGAACGAGGAGCTGCACCTCGAGATCGAGTCGCTCAAGATCCAGCACGAGGCCGAGATGGCCGAGCTCGTGGCCGACCGCGAGCTCTACCGGCGCCGCCATGAGCTCGCACTACAGGAGGCCGAGAGCTGGCGCATCGAGAGCAAGCGCCAGGAGGAGCTCAAGTACCAGCTCAGCGCCGAGCTCGAGCAGCTCTCGCGCCGCTGCGCGTGCCTGCAAGACGGCGGCATTGTCCAGCGACAGCAACAGCGCATCGCCGAACTGGAAGTCTCGGTTGCGGACCTCCAGGCCAGTGAGGCGGCCAACGGCGCGCTCATCGCGGCACTTCAGCAGTGGAAAACGCTGCACGAGTCGGCCCAGAAAGAGCAGGCCGATTTGGCCTTCGAGGAAACCGCGAGCGACAAGCTGTACGTGGACAAGCTCGAACAAGACGCTGCGAGGTTGCGCGCACAGCTGGAGGCGCTGCGAGCGGATAAGCAGCGGAACGAGGTGCTGCTGACCGAGTCGGAAGACGCACTCAAGTCGGCGCGACGCGAGATTGACGAGCTGTACGGCAAAGTCAAGTTAAAGGAGGCGGAGATACACGAGCAGGCCGAGTTACTTCTCACGGCCGAGTCCAAGTGTGGCCGCTTGGAGCGCGAACGCACAATTATGGAACAGGTCGCAAACCTGCCTGTGGCCATGTATGACCGTGACGATGATGAGGACGAGGAAGATGACGAGGATGTGGAAGCGTACGACAGCTATGACAACAACTCTAACAACCGCTTCAAGGACGACGATGACGACGACTCAACGAGGGAGATCGAGGACCCGACTGCTGATGAGGACTGGTTCAACCACAATCGCTCTGCGAGTGGCGCGTCCCTCGCTGATCGTGGCTCCATGACACCAGCGTCCGCGGTTCGGTCGTTTGGCAACAACCAGCGAGTACCTGCGACGCCGTCGTCGCTGGCGACCCACCAGAAGTTGCACCACTATTTCCACCTCACAGCGCTCAGCATTATTCACGAGAACAATCTTCACGAACAGTGCTTCGACTCGTCTAGCCGCGCGACTATCGACACATGGTACGACGAGGTTGTCGACCAGGGCGTCCAGTTTTTGGAGTGGCACTCGTGGTTGATCAATCGCATCGGCGCGGTCGCGGCAGCCATGCAGAAGGAGGAGCAGGCGCTCGAGCAGTCGTTTGCGTCTCAGGCCAACGCGCCGAACACGTCGAACAGTCCGTTCCGCGCGTTCATGCGCCGGCGCGAGAACTCGAAGGCGCAGGAGCCGTCGAACCATGCCGCGGGAGGGCGACCCCCACAACACCCGTACGGATACAGCGCGTCTCCGGCGGCCCCGCCGACACCGCGCGTTTCGTCCTCGGTCGCGTGGTCCTTCTTCTCACGACTGGTGGGACGAAGAGACAACCAGGACTCGCCGCTTGCGGAGAATTAGACGGTTGTATTTAATCAGAGAGAAGCACGCATGTGTGTATTTGCGCTCAAATGATAAAGCTGCTAAGGAAGATGGAGACGAGCAGCCCGCCGCTCAGCTGCGTGCCAAGCAAGGCGACGTGGTCGGGCAGGTCCTTGAGCTTTTCTTCACGGAACGCGTCGCAGATGTCTCGCACCTTGCCCATCGTGAACAGCAGCACGATGTTGGGCAAGTGACCCTGGAGCAGCACGCTCATGGCCAGCACGCCGTAGGCTAACGTGATGAACAGCACGAAGGCCTGGAATGCGCGGTCGAAGCCCAGCGACACGGCGAGCGATGGCGAAGCCGCGCCCAGGCGACGCGCGAACGGCGCGTCCGCCGTGCTCTGCACGATCTGGGGAATAAGACGCATAGACAGCGGTCAGATAATCTAGTCACAAAGTACCACAAGAGCCAAGCACGGATGAACGTACCTGGAACGCAATAGCGAAGCACATGACCGCAATTGAGTATAGCGCCACGCCAAAGGGCACCTTGCCGACGAGCAGCAGCGCCGTCGAGCACATAGCGATCGGACCGAACGATAGACCAAAGATGAGCTCCTGCAGTCCCGTGACGGACAGTGGCTTCGTGTGGCGGCAGTAGAGGAACGCCGCGACGGCGAGCGTCGCACACGCGCCGACCGCCTGGAGTGTCTTCGGGCGCCCCGTAAGCTGCGCGACGAACGTGAGCGCCATGATCAGCACAAAGAACAGATACGACCACAGGCGCACGAGTTTCTCGGACAGCAGGCTGGAAGGGAAGAACACACGGTGAGATAGATAATCGAGGGGGGGCACGGGGTATTGGACACGAGTAGACGCACTTGATGACGATCTTGTTGTCCTTGGTCGTCGTGGCCGCCGAGGCGGCGGCCTTCATCGGATTGAACGACCGGTGGAAGGTCGAGTAGATGGCGTTGAGGTTCGCGAGCATCTGCACGAGCACGGCGACCGGCACGACGCACAGCGCGTCCGCGCGCGTGAGCAGGCGCGCGCCGTGCGAGAGTGAGAGCAGCGCCAGCGTCAGCGCCACGGGCGCCGCCGACGCGAACAGCGAGCGCGGGCGGATCGCCGCGAGCTGCGACACATGGAGACAGGCGTCGTTAGTTTGAGGTCGCTTCCTGAGGCCACAAACGCATAGGAGGGAGGGGAACGCACCACGCTCTTGGTGGTCTCCATGATGGGCTCGTGTTCCTGAGTTGGTCCCCACACCAAAATCTGGGGAGCTCTGTATTGGGATCCGACTAAGTACGTTTATCTGCGACGTGTGAACGCGATCTTGTGCTTATCTAGTGATCACGCGCACGCCGAGCGTCGAGACCTGGTGGATGTGGGCGTCGCCGGGCTGGCGCAGGAACATCATGTTGGGCGGCACGCGCAGCTCGTGCGAGAGCCACTCGACGACCGCCGGGTCGAACGTGCCGCCCGGGACGCCGACGCCGATGAAGTCGATCTTCAGCTTGGGGTACATGAGATCGAAGACGCTGACCATGTCCTGGAGGTCGCGCAGCACGAGCTCCTGCCGCTCTCGGAGGCGCACCTGTTCGTCCGTGAGCGGCTCGTTCGTGAATGGGAACTCTTCGTACACGTGGACGATGCGCAGGTTGTGGGTCTGCTCGTTCTGACGCACGTAGAGGATGGCTTTGTTGAGCACCGAGAGGTCCGGCGTCTTGATGAAGAAGACGATCGGCGGCAGGTGGATGCTCTGCAGCACGGTGGCGATGGTGCGCCCGCCGAGTGCACCGGTGTGGTGGCGCTTCTTGGCGCCGCGGTTGCGCGACGGGCAGACGCGCTGCATGATGTACAGCACAATGCGCAGCATGAAGACGCGCTCGAGCATGAGGAACATGATACTCGCAAACACGATGAAGTAGAGCGAGAAGTAGGTGAAGATGGTTGGGTCGCCGAGCAGGTTGCCCAGCAACCCGAGCAGCACCATGATGAGCCCAAAGATGCAGCTCCACCACGGCGCGTGGACGTCACGTGGGATCTCTTGGCGCTTGAGCTTGAGCAGCATGCAGCCAAACGCGAAGAGCGACATGACCCCAAGGAACGCGAACGTGAACACACCGGCGAGCACGCTCGCGTCGGCGTTGAGGATGATCACGAGGCTCGACTGGAGCGCGAAGAAGAGCAGGATGATGTAGTGGTTCGTACCGCGCCAGGCATTGGTAATCGTGAGAAAGTTGGGTAGCACGCGATCGTACGCGAGCCGGCGCACGAGCCCCGTGATGCCTACGTAGGACGTGAGCACGCCACCTGCGAGCACGATAAATGCGTCAATGGAGACCCATCGCTCAAGCCACTTGCCCGAGGACACGAGCCCCATGCGCGCGAGCACGACGTCGCGGTTCCGGTAGATGCCGCCGGGGCCATCGAGGGGCAGCACAGCGAGCGAGAGGCACGAGAGCAGCACGTTGTAGAAGGTCGCCGAGACCCACATGTTGCGCAGCGTCTTGCGGAACACCCCGCGCTGCTGCTCCTCGACAAACTGGGCCGAGGTCTCGAAACCCGTGATGCCCAGCATGGCCGACGAGTAGCCAAAGAAGATGGCTGTGACGACGTTGCCCTTGACTAGGTCACCGGCCACGTTGACGGGCGGGAAGTCGGTCTGCATGTTGTCCCAGAACACGTTCGGGTGGCGCACGGCGTAGAGCGCGGCGCTGCCGCTGAGCAGCGTGAGCGTCGCGACGTGGACCACAAAGATGACGAGCGCGACGGTCGAGCTCTCGGCGATGCCGATGATCGAGAGCACAGCGAACGCGAGCAGCAGCGCGACCGTGCCGCCCACTACGGGCGTCTCGACCTGTGTGTTGAGGTACTGCATGGCCGAGGTGCCCGAGACCACGCCCGTGGCGAGGTACGAGATGATGCCGAGCGTGGCGGCCACCGCGGCGGTCTTCTTCGAGGTCGTGTTGAGCAGCACGTTGTAGGAGCCGCCGTTGAGCGGGATCGCGGTCACGGCCTCCTCGTAGATGTACCGGAAGAAGTAGAGCACGACCGCGACGAGCACCTGCGTGAGCGGCATGAGCTTGCCGGCCTTGGCGGCCACGATGCCCGACGAGTAGAGCACGCTCGCGAGGATGTCGTTGCCGCAGATCGCGGTGGACGGCCACTGCGCGAGCTTGTGCGCCGGCGCCTCGCGCGCGCCGCGGAGCACGCGGAGCTCCTCCTCGGGCACGCGCAGCTCGCGCGTCTCGCCCTCGCCCGGGAACATCCAGGCCGGGAGGTCGCCGTTTGACTCGCGCTTGCCGCGGATGAGGAAGTCGCGCACGCGCGCGGGCCGCGCCGGCGACCGCGGCGCGGACGGAGGAGACGCAGGAGGCGGCGCCATGGTGTCGGTCGCGTCCGCCGAGAGGAGCGTCACGCGCAACTCGTCCATGGGGAGGATGGAGTGCGCGAAGATCGCCGGGGAGGAGAGGAGGGGAGGGGAGAGGAGGGGACACCAGAGGAGCGGAGCGGAGGGGACGCGGCGTGCACCGTGAACCGCCCACTGCGTCGACGGCACAGTTGTTGAAGTGAGGTCGAAGAAAGCGAAGAGGGAGCCGACATGCCCTTCGCGCGACCTTCGTGCGACCTCGCAAAGGATCCTCCACGTGTCTCACGGACTCATTCGAAGCGCGGGAACCAGAAGGCGGGAGAAAACGCTCCATGGAACGTTTGTTTGCGGGATCCACCTTGAAGATGGCGGGGAGGGGACACATTGAAGTGGCGCGGACGGGGGGGAGAACAATACGAGGAGGCGTGTACAGTGACTCGGTCGTGTCTGTCAACTCGAGCAGAGCGCTGGGAACCGAAATGGATTTGTGGGCGCAACGGTTTATAGTGTTTTATAGGCGCCGGCGATGCGTCCTCAAAGCGTTATACGTCGCTCCCGATGGCTGCGTTCTTTACTGTACGGACTACTAGTGTACGACCACGTGCACGACTACGGATTCGACGCCATGAGCGTGAACGACCCGACGCGCGAGCGCTTGGGCGAGATCACGTCCGTGTGGCACTGGCTGATCGACAGCGTGCGCATGCGCTTGGTCGGGGACGCCACGAGCTCCTCCTTGGCAGCCAACTTGTACTCGTCCTCGTGCTCTGGCTCTGGCTCGGACGAGGCCGTGGATGCCTCGCGCTTCACCGGGACGGGCGCGGCCGACGCCGACGTCTTGGCGCTCTGCTTGGAAGAGGGCTCGTCGTCCTCATTCTCATTCTTGCTGGCCTTATAGAAAAAATCCAGCAGCAGCCCCACGGCGCTCGCATCGTCGACGTCCCCCTTCTTCTTGCCCCCCGCCGATCGCTGCGGAGCGGTCGCGGTCGTGTCCGACGCCGTCGACGAGTCCGAAGTGAATCCTCCGTCATCACGAGTGTCGTCCTGGCCACCATCCTCCGCGTTCTTCGACTCCCTCTGGTACGGCCGGCGCTTCTTCGGGCGCGCACTCACGGCGATCGCCCCGGGGGCCAGCGTCCCGTCGACATCGTCTGTCAGACCCGGCACTTCTTCTTTGTTCTCCTTGAGCTTCTTGATGAAGGCAGCTTCCAGCGCGACCAGTTCAAGCTGTGCTTGCATGAGGCGGATGCGGGACTCGGGCGTCGGACTGCATGGTCGGAACACCTGCTTTCCGATACACTCTCCGCCCGTGAACTTCTTGGTGATCCGCATGGGCTCGCAGTTGAGCTTCTGCGAGAGATAGAGGCGAAGCATGGTCCCACGCTCGATTGGCAGAAGTCCCTCCTTGAAGTAGTTGGTGAGCTGGGTCGCGTAACGCTCCTCCTCCTCAGTCCACTTGCCCTTGCGAAGACCCGGGCGCGCCTTGCTCTTGGTCGAGCGGTTCGGGTTCTTGACCGCGCGGTTGCGCTTGCCCGGGCTCTTCTTGTTGCGGCCGTCCGAGCCGTCCGTGGACAGCGAGCCGTCCATGTCGTGGAAGCCTCCGGCGTGGGACGTCGCGTCGATCGGCGGCGGTCGGTTGTGCTGGTGGCGCATCACGTGGTGCCCGTGGCTCAGCAGCGACGGCTCCGAGAACGAGCGCGGCACGCCCATCGCCGACGCCGCGTGCTCGTGGTGCTGGGACATGGTCAGTCCGCCCGCGCGC